>APFE030154071.1:9206-67856 GCA_000404065.3 Pinus taeda | reverse complement strand
TTTGTTTAATATATACTCTAATATATATATCTGAATATGATGCAATGGTTTATAATAAAAAGCTTTTAATCTCTTTTATTTTTTTCCCACATAGTTATTGTCTTTAGCTCGTTGTCTCTAATATATATATTTGAATTTGATGCAATGGTTTATGATAAAAAACTCTTAATCCTTTTGTTTAATACATACTCTAATATATATATTTGAATATGATGCAATGGTTTATGATAAAAAACTTTTAATTCTTTTGTTTAATACATACTCTAATATATATATCTGAATATGATGCAATAGTTTATGATAAAAAGCTTTTAAACAATAAAAAACTTTAAATCCTTTTGTTTATAATAAAAAGTTTTTAAACACTCAATTATTAAACCCACACCTCATGATATAGGACCAAATACTTATAGAAGAGACTTCAACCAATTTAACTACCCATCAAAGTTAAAAAGCTTTTAACCCTCATCTTCAAACTACTTACTTTTCTTTCCATAATTCCAATGATGGGTTGATCTTGATAATCCTCCCGTAATTCCCCACCATCCTTTCTTCTATTAGGTGAGCACAACAAACTCAATTGATCTCCACCAGAAAGACAACACAAATTCTTAAAACCATAATCTAATTCTTAAAACCATAATCTATATATTGGATGTTTTGGAGAGGTTTTTTTTTACCTATTTTCAAGTCAAAATTGCTTAGAATGTAATAAAAAATTGTTAGAATCACAGATTTGTAAACTCTTCGCATGTAAATCCAAATGCTACATGTGAATCTAAGTGCTAGAGAGATTTTTTCAAGTTACTAAATTCATATGTATAATAAATAAAAAACTTAATTTAAACAACACATTTTCATGTGTGTATTCCAACTACAAACTCAAGAAATAATTAAATGATTGTATGTCTGAAATTTGAAAACCTTCTACAGCTGGGCAACCTATAAAACGAAAATGCCATGAATCGTGATCTCCGTTACATAGAATTTACGACCGAGGCAATTTGTTTCCCTGCGTTGAAACGATCTCTTCACGATCACCGAAAAACCACATACAATTTGCCCAAACAATTTTACAAAATTTCAGCTTTCGGCATGCTATTAGCTCAAATTTAAAAATCCATGTTGCACTCTTATTTTTCTGAAATGCCATGAACTCATTATTGGGATGTTCTCCAATGAATTTCAGAGCATTTCTGATAATCCGAACATATCTAATAATTGGTATGCATTCCTGCACCGAAACATTTCGTCTTTCAATGGATTCATTCATGATTCATTCCTGCACTTGTCCGAACCAGGTCAACATAGACAAAGTGATCAGATTGTTTCTAAGCCACGAGCAAGGCAAATGATAATAACAATGGAAACCCGAGTGTCAGTAAATCCTACACGAAAACCATTGGACCACTGGAAATGTTAAAACCATTAAGATATGGAAGGAAGAATAAGGCATTTCTACTTTTATTGGAGCCAGTGTTCCACCATAGAAGAGTTACTATCAATACCCTTCAATCAAAATTTGACTATAACGATATAGCATCCAATGATATCAAAATATGTTCAAAGGATGCTCTGCACTACCCTCTGGACACTTGCACATATGTTTCTCTCTTACAGTGCTGCATCCGGAAGAAGGCTTTATCAGAGGGTAAATTAATACATGCCCATATCAACGAGACGGGTTTTGCGGCAAAGAAATCTGTACTGAATACCCTTTTCAATATGTATGCCAAGTGCGGGAGCTTGGAGTACGCTCACAGAGTTCTTGATCAAATGCCTGAACGAGATTTGTCTTCATGGAATACAATGATTGCAGCTTATGCCAGACACGGCTTCCCAAAGATGGCGCTGGTACTGTTTTATAAAATGCTACGAACAGGTGGTCAACCCGATCGATTCACGTTTGCCAGCGTTTTCTCGGCTTGCGCCAGTTTGAATGCTCTGGGAGAAGGTATCGAGATTCATGAAGAAATGATGAGATCTGGCTGTGAATATGATATATTTGTGATGAATGCTCTGATTGGCATGTATGCAAAATGTGGGTATATAGAAAATGCACGCAATATATTTGACCAAATGGATCAACGAGATGTGATCTCTTGGACAGCAATGATTGCAGGATATGCACAGAATGGATTGGGAGAACAAGCTCTGGAGCTTTTCCAAGAAATGCGAGTGGCAGGTGTGAAGCCTGACTTGAAAACCTTTGTCAGTGTTCTCCCAGCATGCGACTTTTCCGCAGCTCTGGAACAGGGCATGGAAATTCACGGACAAATAATAACAAATGGATTTAGAACTGATGTTTTCCTGGAGAGTGCTCTTGTAGACATGTATGCAAAATGTGGGAGTATAGAGAAGGCACAAAATGTGTTTGATAAAATGCAGAGGAAAGACACGGTGTCTTGGAATATGATGATTGCAGGATATGCCCAGAATCAGAGAGAAGAGGAGGCCCTGAATTTGTTTCAGAAAATGCAAATGGCTGGTGTGAAGCCAAATGCAAGAACCTTTGTAAGTATTCTACCGGCATGCACCAAATTAGCAGCTCTGGAAGAGGGTATTGAAATCCATAAGCAAATAGTTAGATATGGATTTCAATCCGATGTCGCTGTGATGAATTCGCTTATAGACATGTATGCAAAATGTGCTAGGATTGAGAAAGCACGCAAGCTGTTTGACGAAATGCATCTGCAGGATGTCGTATCCTGGACAGTAGTGGTTGCAGGTTATGCACAGAATGGAATGGGAGAGGAGGCCATAAAACTTTTCTTGCAAATGCAATTGGCAGGTGTGAAACCAAACTCGATGACCTTCATCAATATTCTTGCAGCATGTGCGGACTTGGCTGCTTTGGAACAGGGCATGCAGATTCATGAAGAAATAATGAAAAGTGAACTTCACTCTGAAATATTTGTGGTGAATTCTCTGATAGATATGTATGCAAAATGTGGGAATCTAGAGAAAGCTCATGAATTGTTTGATCAAATACTTGAAAAAGATGTTGCATCCTGGACAGTAATGATTGCAGGGTATGCACAAAATGGGTTAGGAGAGGAAGCTTTGAATCTTTTCCAACAGATGCGGCTGGCACGTGCCAAGCCAAATTTGAAGACCTTTGCAAGCATTCTCCCCGCATGTGCTGACTTGGCAGCTCTGCAACTGGGCATGGAAATTCATGCAGAAATAATTAAAAGCGGACTTAAGTCTGACATCTTTGTAGAGAGTGCTCTTGTAGACATGTATGCAAAATGTGGATGCATTGAGAATGCTCGCATTCAATTCCACAAAACACATCAACGAGATGTTGTCTCCTGGACGTCGATGATTGCAGGGTATGTACAGAATGGATATACAGAAGAAGGCCTGAAGCTTTTCCAACAAATGCAACAGATAGGTGTGAAGCCAAACTTGAAAACCCTTACGAGTATTCTTCTAGCATGTACCAGTGTGGCATCTTTAGAACAGGGTATGGAGGTCCATTTACATATTATTAGAAATGGATTACTGTCTGAAGGATGTCTGATGAATGCCCTAATGGACATGTATGCAAAATGTGGGAGTATAAGATGTGCATGTACGATATTTGACAAAATGGATGTACGAGATGATGTTAGCTGGACAGTAATGATTGCGGGATATATGCAAAATGGGTGGGGAGAGGAGGCCGTCAAGATTTTCCAACAAATGCAACTGGCAGGTGAAAAACCAAACTTGAAGTCTTTGACCAGTATTCTCCCGGCATGTGCCACTATGGCAGCTCTGGAACATGGCATGGAAGTCCATGCGGAAATAATTAAACATGGATTTCAGTCTGAGGTTTTTGCAGCAAGTGCCCTCATAGACATGTATGCAAAATGTGGTAGGATAGATAAAGCACGTGCATTATTTGACAAAATGCATCAACAAGATGTTGTCTCTTGGACATCAATGATTGGAGGATATGCCATAAATGGATGTGGCAGGGAAGCCCTCGATCTCTTTGAACAAATGAAACATTCTGGGATGGTCATGAACCATGCGACATTACTTTCCGTTTTATCTGCTTGCTGTCATGCAGGTCTTGTGGATGAGGGCTACCAATGTTTCAATAATATGACTGAATACTATCACATTAAACCTGCGATGGAGCACTATAGCTGCATGGTTGACCTTCTTGGACGTGCAGGGCAACTGGATGAAGCACACGGCTTCATCAGTAAAATGCCAATAAAGCCTGATGCCAGTGTGTGGACTTGCTTGCTTAGTGCTTGTAAATTACATAACAATGTAGAACTCGGACAATATGTGGCAGGATGCCTTTTTGAGTTGGATCCGAAAAATCCTGCACCCTATGTGCTACTCTCAAACATCTATGCAAGAGCTGGCAGGTGGGATGAGATGGATGAGGTAAGGAGACTTATGAAAGACAGAGAGATTAAGAAAAATCCTGGATGCAGTTGGATTGGGGACAATAAACAAGTCTATACTTTTCTCGCAGGAGACAGGTCACACTAACAAACATTGGACAACTATACAGGACGGATGGAGTGTCTTAGGAGATGAAAGTAATGGGGCTCTTTCTTATACAATATTTAATAATATTGGAAAAGGGTAGAACAAATGAATTCTTTGTCACCATAATGAAAAGTTATATTCCCTTTAACCTTTAAGCACATACTCTGGAAGAGCCGTCTGAATTATAAGTATATGCAAATGGGATTTTACTCACCAGCCCAACTCCCCTTCGGGAACCTTTGTTGGAACCTTTAGGGAATGGTGATTGGAGAGCACCCTGGGCCACCAGGACTGTTATGAGCAAAATTCGACGCAGCTAGACGAGGATGATTAGAAATTTGCTAGCAGCGTGTGCAGATTCCTCCTAGACCATGGTGAGAACATGGATGGCAAATAAGCAAGGACATACGTTTGAGCCCTGAGCTTCAACAGCTCAGAATAAAAAAATCAGCTCTGAAAAACATCTCAGTATTTGGTGACAGAAACTTGGCAACCAAGTTCATATCCAATATCATTGCCTGAGAATTTTGTGAGAAAGATGCTGTGCATTACCACCACTTTAATGCCATGGAAAGCAAGCTGTTATAATAATTTCACATCATGATGGGTTTAAGCATTTGCATTGTCAACCTTGCATTGGTAGCGAGGGACAAGGTTTCAGTTGAGATTTTGATGAAGTTCAACATTAGGAGATTTGGTGTATGTTTCTTACCTCAAAATGAATAATCATGGGAAACAATAATATATGATGGAAGTGTTGTTTAGACTTATTGTGAGTATATCATACTCAGAAGATATCCGATGTGATGATAATGTGTGTGAAAGAGGGGAAGCAATACAGAAACGACACCAAATATGTGGATAACAGGGATAACAGTTGAGACACATTGCGCTAAATTCTTCACTATAAAAGAACCATGTTTTAAGTACAAATCCAATGAGTTCCTTTAAACACCCTACGGGGTTTACTCCCTTGGTATATTGTTCTTGTGCAGTTTTGGTTGCATATACATTCATACAAATCAGTTGGTAGTCATTGAGGTTAATCAGCCTCTCTCTGTTTTGTAAATATCCTGTTATTGTTTTCTTGTCCATATGGTAGGCTAAATGGAAATATCTTGCAGTTCTTGTTCTTTGGAAGACTGTTGGATAACTTTAAAGCCTTGTAACTGTGATACCTTATATTTTTAAATAGAATTCAGATGACTTATTGCAATACAAAAAACAAGGATATGTTTTGAACAATAAGCACCCCAAATTCAAATGAAATGAAGTGTGAATATGGTAAAAGAAATTGTTTCTTCATCGGCAGATTTAAGTCCATAAAGAACCAATAGAGATCCAAAAAATTTCAAAATTTTCATTTACATGCATGCAGATATTCAATAGGAGTTCATTAGCATTTAACTGCTAGAAGTTGGTGTCAAACATAATGCTCAAGTTTCCATAGGTGTGCCTTGTATATCGTGCAGCTATCAAAGGAAACTTGGAGCGCATGTATTAAACTATTAGGACAACGTGTCCACAAAAATTGAACTTGTTCGAAATATGGAGCTTGCATTAAGCATATTGCATTCGGCTTGTGTTTGTGCTTCTCCAAGAAAGGGGGTTATTGTTTTCAAATATAATATTGCATGCACATTTGACATAAGAATATGTGTTTTCTCTTAAGAGGTCACAGGTTCAAAACTAGAGGGGGTAGAGTATGTATGCTTTCGTAGACTTAGTAGTCAAATCGCTGCGCGGAAGTGGGTCCCTTGTCCCACAAACAAGGGGGTCTCTTTCACCAATTTGATGTCTGGCTAAGCCGTGACCTTAAAATTAAATAATAAAAATAATAATAATAATATTTTCTTAACCAAAAACATCCTTCAATTATCAATGTAATTCAATATAATATGAATGAATGAGGCTCTTGTATTTCAAGTAGAAAGACTTTCCAAAACTTAGTGATTGAATATGTGCATGACATGAGAGACTCAATGAACACCCATTAAATCAACGAAGGACCAAAGTTTGTAATAGGAAGTATAATTTACTATCCATGGTTGGCAACACATAACGATAATTTTTCAAAATATTGCTATCAAACTACTCGGTGTTACAAGGGGGATCTTGTCAACGAAACTTGCATTTAGCAATCTACAATGGTGTTTATATTTCATGATCCAAGTGAGGAGTTATCTATGGATCTCCCTTGCCTTTTATATCCTAAACCGTCAGATGTCTTGTGCTTAAGACAATAATGTAGATCCCTTTTTTTTGCCTCCCAAATATTTGCTTGAGAATCTCACTTGTAAATTAAGATCCATAGAAATCTTAGAGTCTTGGTCTCACAAATAAAAATAAAAAATTAACCAAGGAAGTAAAGAGTTTTCTTTTGAAGAGATGTCCATATTTGTTTCATGCTTCCACATGCTTCATTGGTTGCCTACATGGAGTGGAAGGTTTCCATTCTCTTTTTTCCTAGTTTAACTTTTTTACAACTTCACATGCATTCAAAATGTGGGGAAAAGGAGAGAAGATCTTACCTCTACATTGTCACTCTTTTGACCTTTATGTGCCTCTCTCCACAAATCATTCTCCTACACTTCGAAGTCGTGTCTTCATTCTCAATACCTTTGATTTTCTACATTACTTTTGGATGTAGAATGCAGAAACCTATCATCTCAATAATGTATTTCGGTTGCCCTCTGTCTTCACCTATATGTTGTATGAAAAATGGGGTCATTTTCTTTACCATAAGAAGAAGTTGTTATTCTTGTTTGCTTCTTTTAAATTTCTTGGAATTTTTGTCAAGGTTATAGGACAATCAGTGGGAAGGGCTCGATGGTTGGATTATTTTAATGTAAACAAAGTTAATCATTGTTCATGGATATGACACATAACACTAGTTCAAGATGCATTTGTCATCTTCTATCTATACTAAATGCCTCCTAGAATTTGAAATATTTAAGGAGGGAGGAGAAGCCATTAAAGATGTTATTGGGAAGGATGTTATTGCTAGGACATTCATATATGATTCAAGGCCTATTTGCAGGTTGAATTTTTTGAAGATTTTTGAAGTCTCTTGTACAATGATAAGTTCAAGCATTGATACAAATAGTAAGAAAAAGTGGGAGAATGTCCTTGAAGATAATGAATGATATAAAATCGCCACTAAACAGACATTGAAAGTAGTGTAAGGGAGAAACTTAAATTTGGTTCTAGAGGAGGTCTATGGGCAATTCCCCAAGAAATATTTCATCATTAGCCAAAAACAAAAGAGAAACTTGTGGGGATGGTGATGGTGGAGGACTTGAAAAGTCAAAGAGGGGAAATATTAAGCTACCCCTCACACCCTAAGAGGGAAAGGTTGTTGAATAACGATAAAGAAGTATTGTCCAAATGAAACATTAAAGATCAATTAATCATGTTGAAAATATGAAAGTAGTATGACTTGGTTGGTCCCCTTTTGGGACAATTTCCTAAATAGGAAGTAATAAAGAAGTTGAAGGTGAGATGGAATTTTTATGACTATGCACCATGATTGTAGTGATGACAAACAAACTAAGAAACTTTAGATGTTGAGAGTGTAGGTTAAAGGAGAAAAGATATATAGAAATTAATGTTGCTTTTGATGCTAAAAGTTTAAAGACTTCTAGTAATTTTAGAATGCCCAAGGCTGCAAGTAAAATGTTGGACCATGTTATAGATGAACAAGATGAGGAACTCCAAATGTCTAGGGAAAGAGTGGTTGAGCTAGAGGAAGTATTAAATCCCAAACATTATTTGTAGAGCCTTTCACTACCAATTTTCTTGAAGATAGTTGAAGGGACCCTCCCAAAAGTTCCAACAAAGAATAGACTAACCTTGTTCTTTCATCTTTGGGAGTGTTGACTTGATGGGCCTTGACTCAGGTTCAATGTTAAGTAGCCAAACAAATCCCTACACTACTGGCCCTTTCGGCATCAATCTGGGGAGCGCAGACTGAAGTCTCACCCGAATCAATATGGGGGGATGTAGGGACCAATTTTCCGCACCCTGAGATGGTTGTAATGTCGGTTATTTTCCATAAACCTTCCTTCACGCAGATCGATAAGCCATTTAGGGCTTGTCAAAGTACTTCTCTTATTCGTCCTTGAAGCCTTAGCGAAAGCCTTCGATCATCCCTCGTGGACCCTAAATAGATAGATTAGGAACTTACACGCCTCTGTAATTACTCTTACTTCTGTATTTAATTAGATTCGCTTAAGTATCGGTTAACTTTAACATGCATTACGATTATCTTCGCGTAAACAGATATTCTTACTTGCGTTCATATGACAACGTAAAATACATAGATTTGCGCATCAATATAGCATTAATTCATAACCCCAGTATTCAACATAACATAATCACAACATTCATAATAGAAGTAAAATAACGCATACACAGATAATTCTAGAATACTTCTCTTTATTGATAATCCAGATTTCCAGTACATACTCTGACTACCCGGTGCACACAGCTGCAGGGGTCCGCTTACTCAGTTGTGGACTTCTACCCTAGGCCTCTGCGCACTCAGCTACAAAGCCTCTTCCTATGCTAAGACTCTTGATCTTAGTTCTCACAAACCCATAAAATTACTCAGAACTCTACCAAAAATTTGTGACTTAGCTGCCTTAGACTCTTCTAAGACTCCCTTTTTATACAATCCCATGGTCCGCGGACTAAGGGTGGATCTCATCAAGCCGACACAACTATCTAAACTAAGGGCGGAAACCCTTTTTGACTGCTTACATCTTTGCGCTCCGTGGCCACAAAATGCAGATACTTTACATTCTTTACATAAAACTTGGGCCTTTAGCCCCCAAACTTGGGACTTTAACCCCAAAATTGACCCTAGGGGACCCGTTCCCAACAGGCCCCCAACACAAATCTAGTGACTCGTCCCCGAGTCACTCTGCTGGCACGAAGATCTTGTCGCGAAGATCTCCCAGCTCCACTTGTACCAGTGCGACTTCAGCGGTGCACTATGTCACTTCCTGCTTCACCTGCTCGACTAGCTGCTCTGTTGTTGGCTCTGCATTGTCTGCCTGTATTTTCTGCTGTGTCGCCTACAGACTGGCCAATTTCCCTTTAATGGAGGTAGTGAGTACATAGGCCTCCTCCAGCCAAGGCCCCAATCTTGCCTTGAGTACTGTATCCTTGCGCTGAGCTGCATCCACCTGTTCTTTTAGTGCCTTTGCTTCCTGTAGCGTCGCTAATGTTTGTGTAATGGCAACGGTGCATGTCGTCACTTTAACCTCATCATATCTCTGTTGTAGCTCACGCGCATCTGTTTCTAGCCTCTGCACAGTGGGATCCTCCTGTAGGTTGGTGACTACTTCAAGCGACTGCTCGAAAAGTGCAGTGCACCCCTTCATGACGACATCTATCGCTGCTACGACATCTTTGACAGCGGCCTCAGATTGTTCCTTCACCTCTGGCTGAGTCAAAGGTTGGGCTCGCAAATTGAGTTCTGCAATCTTAAGGTTCAGATCAAACTGAACCTTAGCCAGTTTTGTTCACGCTTCACGCACTCTGTCAGCAAGCTTCTGAATTCTCACGTCTGTGGCGAGGTATGGAAGGTCACAACACTTTTGCTTAGGGTCCTTTCGCACGCACATGGATACATAGTGGAAGTCCGCCTTGAACTCCACATACTTTGTCAACTGGTCAAAGACAGTCAGTGACAACCGTGGTTTGCGGTTGATGGCCATGTTGATACTCATCTCCATCAAGATCCAAAAGATCTTGCTATCCTTGACCCTTTGGGGGTCCTTGGTGGCCCAAAGCGAAGCGAACTTCCCTGCTTCCGGTAAATCTTGCGACTGGAGGAAACTGACTATCCTCCGGTATCTCCCATGCAACTAGTACTATGGATAGCAACAACCATGCATAGTGAAAGGTTTTGTTGTGGTCTTGCGCCTCTCTGCGTTTCGCGAGAAACTCACTGCAGAGGTAGCGTGCCCAGTTGAATTGTACGCCCTCTGCGCACTAGGCCGCTAATGATACAATCGATGCCAACACTTCATCTGCGCGACACTTCCTCATAATTTTCCCAGCCAGGATCTGGGTGGCTACTTTGACTACGGGGTCTGTTATGCTAGAAATGAAGTAGCCGCGTGGCTTCTTGACGAGCTTAACATTGTCCTTCATTTGCTCGGCAAGGTCGCGCTCACCTGTCTTTTCGCCAAATTCCATGGCCGAATTTAGCCTTGAATGCGGCAGCCGAGTGATCCTATGGATCATCATGTTAGTGATCGGTATGGGCTCTTCCAACCACAAGCACCCATCGTGCACCAAGCACAGTAGCTGCTTGATCACTATCATGGTTATGGGCGCGTGGTTGTAATGTGTATCCCATAACATGTTTAGTAGTCCTGCCTTGTCCACCCCTTTTATCCATTTCCTTGGCTCTAGCGCAGTCACACCAGTGTCCTTATAGAAGACATGACGCATGAACTGATCAATCGCTAAGTGGGGAAAGCGCTCCATATTGGCCAAATCCCAATCCTCCAACTTTAAAAGGGGGATGCACACGAGGCGTGGTTCGTGAAATGAAATCTTGTCTAGCAGCAACGGTGTATGCAGCGTGACCTTGCTCTCATCAATGTCCTTGGGGATATTTGCCTTACCTCGATGTGGAGGAATGTATTCAGGTAGTTTAGAGAGGGTCGGACCCTTCAACATCAATCTCCTCGGCCCCCATGTCAATGTCGTCCCCACCCATATTGAGTTCTTCACTATCTTCTCCAGGTTCCAGGTCAACTACCTGGTCCTTCTCCTGCGCAGTGGGATTTTCCTTCTGTGGGTGCTTCCTGAGTGAGTTGTGCACTGACGGTGTCACTTTCTACTTATCTTTCTTTGTTTTCAGACCCTCTTTGGTTGGCGTAGGCCTCGGCGATTTGGGTACATCTGCAGGTACTTCGCCACTTGCAACCTCCAGGGCAACTCTCTCAACTGCCATTGCTACCTCCAGGGCAACTCCCTTAGCAGCCACTACCTCTCCAGCAGTCACAGTTTCTGTGGGCACCGACATGATACTAGACAACAACTCCTGCATTTCCTTTGGCAACTTCTCAAACATTGAACTTGCTATCAAAGCTTCAAAGTACTCACAGTTCATATGCACCTAAGAGCTCAACACTTCAATTCTCAAAATGCCAAGTGTTTTTCGCTGGGCCGCCACCTGTAATTTATAGGAATTTTCGAATTCAAATCCGACTGTTCCCCCCAAACTTCGTTCATAAATGCTCGATTGGTGGTAGATTTTCAAAGATATTGCCCTTAAATTTCGACTTAAATGTTGCCCCCTTTCTCCATTTAGTTGTTTTCCCATTGTCAAGTCATGAACAATGACCATAACAGCCACTTTCCGGCTTCCCTGCACCATCCCTTCTTTGATAGCGCAGCTCCCTGCGCGTTTCAGTTGACACTGTGACATTCCTTTGTTCTGCGCAGTTGTTCAATCGCACAAATCCACAACCCGGACAATGTAGTTTATAGTCCCGCGCCTCCTTTTAGCTGCCTGGAACGCTAACATTGTGCTTCCACCATGTAGTCATCTAGTCGGATCACTGGTGTATGGCTTCAATTGGCTGCCATTCACCCTCCTTGGGAATGGCTCTCCATTCAACTTTACCAACTTAACTACTCCACCATCGGTAATCTCCTTGATGACATAGGGCCCCAGCTAATGCATCCGAAATTTTCCTGGGAATTTATCAAACTTGTTGTCATATAATAAAACTAAATCATTTACCTTGAAGGTGCGCAGTTTGATGTGTCGATCGTGCCGTGCGTTTTCGTGCTCCTTTTGAACTTGTTGATGGAATCAATTTAGAAATCTATCTTCTTCAAGCTCTTTTAGCTCCGTGAGCCTCTTCTCCAGGGCTCTACAATCCACCATTCCTGTGAATGCTGCTATGCATAGACTAGATACAATGTACTCAATAGGCATCATAGCTTCCATGCCATAAATCCGTCTAAATGGAATTTTTCCAGTCAACTTATGCAAGTCGTTCTATAAGCCCATAGCACAGCGGGCACACGAACATCCTAGTCATTTCTTTGAGCATTGCAAACCTTTTTTAGCGCACTCTACAATATTTTATTAAATTCTTCCACTATCCCATTATCTTGTGGATGATATGGCGTGCTCTTCTGACGGTAAACCTAAAATTCCTCCGTCATTGCGCTAATCGTCTCATTAAGAAAATGAGTACCGCGATTGCTCATTAAAAGTTTTGGACAACCAAACCTTGTTAGCACGTACTCAAAGATGAATTTGGCTATTGTCGTGCTTGTACAGTCCTTCACAAGATGCCCGTCTACCCATCTGGTTAAGTACTCAGTCACAGTGATGATGTATGGCGCACTCGTCTTCTTTCCTGGAGGTTGAAGTGGTCCCACAAAGTCAATCACCCACTTCTTGAAGGGTTGTAATGAAATTTGCGAATTCAACGGAAGCTCATCCCTACGCGAGGGTCTGCTAGTCCTTTGGGATGCATCACATGCCCTACAATACACTTTTGAATGCTTATGCAAGGTCGGCCATCACAACCTAGCACGTAAAACCTTATGCACTATTGCTTTTCCTGCATAATGACCTCCCGTGGCTCTGCCATGAACCTCATCGAGGATGTTGTTTCATTCAAACTCTGGCACATAACGTCACAATATTTCATCTAATCCCATTTTGTACAGGTGCCCTGCAATGACAGAAAAGTCTGCCACACACACCACCAGCTCCTTCTCTTGTTGGCTTGTATATCCTTCTGAAGCCGTACTTTTCGTCAGGAAATGTATACTATCTTCAAAGTGGCTATCCGTGACGCGCATTGCAAAGGGATGCGCGTCAAGCAGTCCTTCCTCCAAATTAGTAGGATCTTCGCTAGTTTCAATGCGCGACAGGTGATCAGGTCCTACATTCAATCATCCTAGTTTCACAATGACTTCAAAATGATATTCCTGGAACAACAACAACCACCTGCATATATTTCCCTCCAACACAGGCTTGTTGACTAGGTATTTCAATGCAGAATGGTCTGTATACATCTTAAAATGTCCACCCAACAACGAATGCCTAAACTTATGGAGCGCATACACCATAGCTAATCCTTCGCGCTCTGTCATGGAATAATTTTTCTCATCTTGGAATAACCCTACTTGCGAATGTTATAGGGTGATCCAAGTACATTTCACTGACTTGTGTCAGTATTGCTCCCAGTGCAATACATGATGCATCCACATCCACATGAAATTCCTTCTTCCAATCTGGGAAGACTAAGATCAACACGTTGACCATTTTCTCCTTTAGCACATCCAAGCTCTTCTGGTATTCTTCATTCCAACAGAAGGTAACATCCTTCTTTAGCAGTTTTTCCGTCGGTGCGGTGATCTAGGCATAGCTCTTGATGAATTTCATATAGTATCTCGTATACCCTAACATTGCGTGCAACTGTTTCACACTCCTTGGCGCCTCCAAATTGATTGTGACCACGATCTTAACAGGGTCTATGTTTCGGAGAATTTAGCATCTACGGATAAATACTAATTCACTAGACAAGTAGTTGTGCCTAGAACAACAGTTTAAAGTTCTTTAGACTTTCCCTATAAGCAATAGATAAGAAGAGAGGATAGAAGGCCTACCTGTAGTTCCGCTTTCCGCTCGTCTCCCTTGTAATGATTCCGTTGCTCCTTCCCATACTTAATCCACTTGAAAAGTACCCTATCAACACAACAGAAGACGAAAATCGATTAAAGCACACGAATCATTGAATATAAATGAAAGGAATCAGAAGCAATTCATACATATAAGCATTATGAAAGAACACAAATATGGAAAAAGGTTCAAACACTTTATTAGATATAAGAAGGAATTACAACCATCAGTGTCTGATTCAAAGTCATTCCTCTAGCTTGGATCCCATCCACATCACATCAAAAGCAAGACAAGCTTGTGGCATCACATCATTTGCTCCAAAGTCAAGTCTCATAGTAGCATTATCTCCTTACAATTCAACATAGTCCAGCCCCTGATCACTTAAATGAGTGGTCAATTTATAGGAAGATGAAGGAGGTTTTGTCATTAATGGTGACATTGAATGGCCTTCCATACTTAGAATTACTTCCATGGAGGAAGGGATGAGAGGATAGGATGATCCTTAACTCATTCCTCATCCATTTTCGAGCTATAGGAGTTGATAACATAGGGAAACTTCTAGATGACTCTACAAGATAAGAATATTCCCAAACCCTATGTGAATTTCTCTCATTCTCGCCCAACGTAGATGAAAGGAAGCCTAAGTGCTCCACAGAGCGCCCTGGCAGTGGACTTAACTACTCTGCAGCGCACCATCATAAGGGCTTACCTGCATTGGTCCCTCTAGAGGCAATTTTTGGATGTCTTCAAGTCATGAAACTGTCCGGGAAGGGGGCATTCAAAGGGTTGACTTGTTTAGGGCATGAAACCACTGATTTTAGGGTTTAATGAGTCCTAAATCACTGATATGAATGTTGGTATTTGATGTGCCCAAATGGATCTGAAACAATTCCCCCCTAATGCATGAAGTCGGAAAAATGCCAATGTCGAATGAAATGCTTTATGATGTGATGAGGAGGTATCGAAGTGGAAGGTGACCTGCATCAATTACAATACATATATCATGATATTTGATTTTACATGAATAGTAGAGGGAAGGCATACCCATGCTCAGCTTATAAACTTTCATTACATGTACATAAACAGTCGTCTATAGATATAGACCCATGATCAGAATGACTATCAATGTAAAGCCATTGTACATATGATTTAGTACTCCTGATATCGCAGCTTAGATGGATGAAACTAGATCCAAGGTCTTCAATATCGTTCCACTATTCGCTCAAGTGCGAGTCTAACCATGTGAATATGTGATCTGAAGTTGAACATGGGAAGACGCCATCTGATTACCAGCCGATGATGTAAGTTGTTAACAGATGTGAGAGAAATCACCGATAATGATAATGATCCTCAAGGTATTGTAGTACATTCTGCATGGTGTGAATAGATGATTTGATGTCGAATACCATACAAAGTCTTTTGGTCGAAGGCCATTGATGTATGCATATCGCCGAAAGCGAGAAACCTGCCATTGATGCATGCAAGCCTCAAGGTACTGAATGGGTGTTTATAAGTCAACTTCTTAGATAATGAGTTGATGTCGACAAGAAGCGACTCGTTGCAGGAGGGCCTTGATGTATCCCACATCAATGACACGAAATGAGTGTAGTGATTTTAGAGATGGAATTTGACTGACGACACAAAGTTCATGAATGGCGCTCATGAAGATGAAGGTTTATGGTGTTGCAAAAGATAGATTTTGACTGAATGACTTCTCTTGAACATGTCGGCGACACTAAAGTGAATTGGTAGCATTGACCCAAAAGAAAGCAATGGATGGTATGATAGACCAATGATGTGATAACCATCAAGCTAATAACCCAACCCAAATAGTCACGATGATGGAGTGAAAGTGTCATGTTCAAGAGCGACCTGCTACCTAAAGTGGTTTTCCCCTTTTTCTAGTTTCCACAGTCATTGCTGACTAGAACCTCTTTATTTTTATCAAGCTTGAGGAGGATAACATATGCTTGTTGTATAATTTCACCTTTTGGGCGAATCCATTGTTATTTGATGTTTTATCGAGTTTAGCGAAGGTGAAACTCGGTCTTGTCTAAATGGACAAGTTTGTCGCTATTTGATGTTTTTAACGAGTTTAACGACAAAGATAACTAGGTCCTTTTCATGTTTAGAGAGTTTGAAAAGGGACAAAAAGAAAAATCCACAATTTTGTTTTCGTAAATTAATCTCTCAAGTTCGAAAAAGAGTAAAATAATACAAGAGAGATATCATTTCTAATCCGTTAACGAGCTGGAAAGGACAAGCGCTCGACAACTTTTTCATGTTTAGAGTGTTTGAAAAGAGCTTAGAGACGACTCCAAGGGGATTTCTTTCTTATTTTTAACAAAGCTCGAAAAAGAGATAAAAGTGTGTTTCATGGTCAAAAGTACAACTTATAATTGAGCACGTTGAATTCTGCAAATCAGTTGTAAACCTGCTCAAAACATCACCAAATGGATTAAAAATATCTGTTTCATAGGTAAAAATAGGCAAATACTAATGTTTATTCGATTAATTAACATGAAATAAACATAAAATAAGTTTTTACCATATCATTTTTACCATTTGGAACTTACCATCTAGTTTTGTGCTCTGAGCTCAGCGTTTACCTCAAACTTCACCGGATGATTGTGAAAGATCTGCGGACCATTTCTCGAGTCGTTCAGACCAGGTTGGAACTAAACCTCTCTACTTTCTTTTCAATCCATTCTTTTGTTATTTCATGTAAGTTTTAGGGTTTTTTGGGGCCCCTGGGGTTTCATTTTTTTTCCCTAGGATCAACACAAGATTTCACATCGAAAATTCTTCTCAAGAGCACCCAGATAGGAGGCTAGATGCTCTACAATGCATTGTCTCTGTGTCTAGGCTATGCTGAGCGCATTTCCCAAGTTGGTTTTAGCTGTTTGCTACAAAATTTACCCTGTTTTTTGCATGGAATGGATCTAATTTAGCTTATGATTGTGTTTCAAGCTTTCATCGGATCAGAATGTTGATTACATGGCGAGAAAGAGAGCATGAAGAACAATACATGGTTTCCCTAAATAACCCGGGTACAGTTGAGGCCCTGAGGAATTGCAGTTACTCAAATACTTTAAGTTGTCCAGAATGAGGCAACAAATAGAACTATTGCAGTTCCTTGTTCGTTCATGGGATTCGACAGATCATACATTTCACATTAGGGACAAGATGGTCCCTATTAATATTGAGGATATTTACCTTGTTACCGGACTGTTGAGGTGAGGTGCCCCCATCTCACTTTCTATATTTTCCCGTGGAGGTGAATCAGTGAGAGATTACATTAGATAGTTTTGTCGGTCAGGTACACAGCCTAGCAGGGATGGGAAAATAAACATCTGGGATGTGAGTGATTTTCCTTGACGAAAGATCCTCTTTACGATTTAAAAATTTGCTGGTAGTGTGACACTACATCTAGTGAACAGATCTTATATGCAGTATGCACTAGAGTGTCTAAAGCCAAAAGTTTTCAACTGGTGCGAGGCTGTACTTTCACTGTTGAAAGAACAACTAAGGTAAAAAGCGGTAAGACGAAGAATTTTTGCTATGGTTCAATCTTGATTGCTTTTGCCTCAGAGAAAATCTCATTGATGCCAACACGTATCACTGGGTGTGGTTGGTCCTAGAGATCCACATATGTAGAAGTGGGTTGAATTGATGGTTCGACATGCTGGTCAGTCAACAATCATTTTCTCCCCTGCATTTTTCAGTTGGCTTGAGCAACAACATGTTGTTATCGAGAAGCATCCATACTCAGGGATGGATTATCGTGGAGATTCAAATTTGATTTTACTAGTTGGAGCACAATGAGGTGCTATGGGTAAGTTGTTTGACCAAAGTGTTTTTTGATTTTTCAAGTTTCTACATGTTTTTTGTGTTAAATTTTTAATGTTTCCAAGACTAGACTAAAATTACTCTTATGCATATAGATGTGGGTACTGTTCGACCTCTGGTACGCCAACAGGTTGCAGGTGGGCTAGAACAGAGAAATATTGGGAGAGAAGTTCTCTAGGACTTGGATTTGGCTGAGACCTTAGCAGAGTTGCAGGATCACATAGAGGGATTAACCCTTGGTATTCAGGATATTCGGATTGAGGAGTTACCTATGAGGCTGCAACACCACACTATTGGTGTTCCTAACCGTTGGGATAGGATTTTGCGCATGATACCACAGGCTGTGACTTGTTACCATGAGCAACACTAGATCTACTTAGGATATTTTGTATGCATTTTTTTGTTTTCGGGTCAGATGACCAAATGCGTCTTGGGCACAAATTTTGTAAAAACTTTTAAAACACCTATTTATTTTACTTTCAAAGTTTTTGATGGTTATATGTAATCCTATTCAATTGATGATGTGAATTGAAAATATTACTTTTACATATGTCGTAAATGTCTATTTAACACATAATTTGCTAGAGAATCAGTTAATGTGTTAAGATTTCTGGAAATATGTTGATATTGAATGTGTTTAAAACGTCTTTCCAAAATACGAACTCTAAGGAACATATGAAAAATTGTTGGATTTCAGACAGTGTAAATGTTTGTTAGTTGTAGTACAACGAGTTATGAGTCCAGCCTAACGATGATTTGATGAATGCCAAGTGAAATGGAATCAGAGAGTAGTTCAGTCAACGTGCTATAATCAACGATATTGTTCGTCAATCGACCCATACAAATCCCTTGAAAACTCACTAACTTGCCACTTGGATTGAAAATGGCCCATGCTACAGAAGACAAATTCTGCGTACTACGACTAGCACCATCGGCGTAACCAACAAAAGGTTCCAAAGACTCTGACATCTGCAACAAATGCAAAGCGGATTACTAACCAGATAAAAATCTCTAAAAGATACACACACACACACATGTAATGAAAGCATATATACAGTGAGTTTTACAACACTTAATCAAGCATAGTAACGTTTAAGGTACAACCCATTTCAGGGCTTTGACAATGGAATCCCATCATAATCTACTAATTTGTAGGCTTTTTTTGCCAGAACATGCTTGACAACATAAGAACCCATCCACATTGGGTTGAATTTCCCTACTCCAATTTTATCAGCTTCCTGATTGTAAAGTAAGACCAGGTCTCCTTCTGAGAAGATACAAGGCTTGACATTTCTATCATATTGCACTTTAATACATTTCTTATGCGCTTTTTTAGCCAATACGGCATCACGACAGGTTTCATATAGATGGATTAATTCCAAGAAACACGCTTCTTCTTCAGAAGTGTCGGGTAATAGGTCAATCACGAGTTTGAGCGATGAAATTTTGCATTGTATCGGTAAGATTGCTTCGAAACCATACACCAACTGAAAGAGTGTAAATCCAGTTGCATTTCTCACTGAGGTTCGATATGCCCACAAGGCAGAGTACAGGATTAAGTGCCAGTTTCTTTATGAACCCCTATCATTCTTTGCAACATCTGCTTCAGGACCTTGTTGATGGCCTCAACTTGTCCATTCGCTTGCGGGTAATATGGGGTAGAACCATCATGTAACAGTCCTAACTTAGCAGTCAACTCAGCCATCATGTGATTGCGAAAATGTGACCCATGATCTGTAACTATGGCTTGTGGTACACCAAACCGGGAAACCACATGGTTAAAAAAGAAAAGAGCAGTGGTTTTGCTACTATTGTTCAATGTTGGCATCACTTCGCCCATTTGGTAAAATATTCAATGATGACTATAATATACCCATGCCCCCCGACTGAGGTGGGGTTACATGTCATAAAGTCAATGCCCCATTTGGCGAATGGGCCAACAACGACGACTAGATGCAATGGTGCAGGTGGTAATCTGGTTCTTCGGTCATATATTTGGCATGCATGACAACTTTTGACAACAATAATACAATCTTTAAATATAGTTGGCCAGAAGTAACCAACACGAAGAATCCTTTGTGTGGTTGCATATCCAGATAAGTGTCTGCCATAGCCACCTAAATGGAAATCATTCAATGCTTTTTCGGCCTCCTCTTGCATGAGGCACCTCCGTAAAACCATATTGATACGACGACAGTAAAGTGTGTCGCCAATGATCAGATAATATTTGGCTTGGTAACAAATATGTCATTGTTGCGAGTGAGAGGTATCTTTCTGGAAAGTTTGGGTTTGGAGATAAATCAATATATCTCCATACTAGGTGTTAGATGACGAAATTAGAAATAGAGACTCATCCAAAATTGATGGTTTGGATGTTGATTCGATGGAAGTTGAGGCAAGGTCACATAGTAACTCAGCGAAAACTAGAGATTTCTTTGACTTAGACTTGATGAATTCTAAATCAAATTCCTACAAAATAACTATCCATTTTGAATATTCCCCCCCAGCAATTGATGTGACAGAATGTATGTCATAGGGTTTCAATTTGAAATGAAAGTTGTTTTCCGTAATAGGATATAGTGGCGAAATCGTTGAACAACTTGCACAACTGCCAAAGCTAGTTTTTGGACATAAGAGTACTTACTTTCTGTATCGTTGAGATTACGAATCAAGTAATAAATAGGATGTTCAATTCCATTTTCTTCCTAGACTAAAACCATGCCAATGGTTGTATTTGCAGTAGCGAGATACATGTAAAAGTCATTTTGATAATTTGGAGAGTACATTAATGAAGCTCTAATCAGGATATCTTTAAGAACTTCAAAGGAAGCTTGTGCAACCTGATCCCAATGAAAGGGTATCTCCTTTTTCAAAATACGTGTAGAACCTTTAGCCATTTAGCATAATTAGGAATGAACCTCCTCAGAAAGTTGGCTTTCCCTTGGAGTCTCTGTAATTGTAAAAGATTTGAAGGTGGAGGCAAATCCAGAATTGCCTGATTCTTTAATGGATCCAGTCAAATCCCTTCTTGAGGCACTACAAATCCAAGCAAACAACCAAAACCAACATAAAACACACATTTGTGTGGATAGAGTCGAATCTTGTAGTGTCGGCACCGTAAAGATATTTCTCTCAAATGTTACAGGTGATGAGTCCTATTTCATGAATAAGTAGGTAAATTGTCAAGGTAAAGATGAAAAATGTGCTTGATGTCATGGAAGGCATAATTCATGCCCTCTGAAATGTGGCCCCAATGTTCTTCAAACCGAATGGGAGTTTCCTATAGGTGAATGTGCCCCATGGACAAGTAAAAGCTGTTTTTGATTGGTCCTATGGGCATATATTGATTTGATTGGAGCCGGAAAATCCATCCATAAATGACAATATCTCACATCCGGCACATTCATCAATAATTTGGTCGATAAAAGGTGTAGGATAATTTTCCTTTGGACATGCCTAATTTACATCCCTATAATCAACGCACACTTGTATTATTTCTTGCTTCTTCATGATAGGAACAATACTGGAAACCCAATGAGTAAGAGGAATAGGGTAAATGAAACCAGCCCGCAAAATTTTTTCAACTTCTGCTTTAATTGCAACAACTTTCTTTGGATGAATAGGTCGAAGCCATTGTCGAATTGGCTTGACATCAAGGTACATTTTAATTTCGTGTTCAACAATACTAGAGTCAATGCCTAGTATCTCCTCATAAGACCATGCAAAAATATCTCTAAATTCACGAAAAAGAGCATGGTAACTGTCAATTTCCAATGGAGAACAAGATTTTCCGACATGAATATTCTCTACAATATTAGGCTTGGTCGAAATATTAATAAAAATCGTTTCTTCAATATTTGACAGATTTCGCTCAGAGTCGATTGTGTCTATGAAAACTGAATTTGATAGGAAATCAAAAACTGATGGGTGGTTTAGTTCATTGCAATAATATTCAATGTCATCTGGAAGATGGGAATGATGATGATAATCTTCCCATGGTTCCTCTCCTATCATCATTGATTGGCCGATTCCTTCATTCGTAGAACGTGTACGTGAAAAAGGATCTAAAGAGGTACCATATTCTAACAATTTATCTACCCATACAATTGTTGAGTGCGGATTTGGGTTTGTCACACAAGCCCAAAGATTGATTTCTATGATGATTCAATGGGGCTTAACAACATCACCTCAATTTTACTATCAACTTCAACTCTATTGGTAATCCTCCTTAAATCAGATGAGGTGGAGGAAATCATGTTGCAAGTCTCTACTCTTGCCACTTCCGCCAAATCAGATGGTGATGGTAGGGTAAAGGTACCCATTAGGGAAGGATCTTTAAAGAGACCTACTCCAACACTTTGAAGTGACAGTGGGGGTCCATGTACCAACGGAATGCTTCCTGTAGCCTATGAACTATTGACAAAGAAGGTTAGCTGATCAATGACTGTGATTCCACCCTTGAAAGGGAATGCAATATTACGAAAGTACGTGGCAACGAAAGTAGCCATAGCATATACCCAAGGCCTTCCTAGTAAAATGTTGTAATCGAGGGGTCCGTCAACTACCTCAACTTCAATAGTAATTGTTTTCCCCCCAAGTTCAATTTGCAGGTTACTCAAAATCCCACATGCAGTATATGTTCTTCCATGAAAAGATTTCAACGTGGTTGGTGATCGTGATAACGACGGTGAACCAAGTGTTTTCTAGCAGCTAATGGACATAATGCAAGTAGACGCCCCCTTATCAATAACAGTTCGGTGAACATTCTTATTGAGAGCTTTTACTTGGATTAGGAAAGTTAATTACATCGGTAACTGTGGTGAATATCCCGCATGGTTAAAAACCACAAGATTTGAATCCATAGGATCTATTCCACCTCTTGCTGACAATAAATCCTGCTTTTGGGAGGGACAATTTTGCAACACCTTGAGTGTCGACATAGCAAAAGGTGATTGAACAAGATCTTCCACTATGTTATAATTTTGAGTTGCTCGAGCCCGAGGGTTAAATGTTGATTTGTTCACAACTCCCTTTGGTGGTCTTATTGTCAATTCAGGTACAATGGGTGGAATAACTTCAGATGAAGTCAAAGTCGAAGTATTAGGTTGATTGATGGCTTGATTATTCAATGATGACGATGAATTTCCATAATATTTGCTTCTCGTTGACACCAAGATTTCATTTTGTGGCTTTGTGATGGATAACATGAGTACTTGGGATGTGGAAGCATGGTCTGTTGCAACCAAATGTGTCTTCGGGGTTGGAAACAGATCAGTCAACATTGCTGATGTGTTTAAAGTCTTTAAAAGTTTAGAGACCTCATAGCAATGTGGACAATCTCTTGTAAAATGCTTGTCATTACATATCAAACATGGTTAATGAGGTTTCCTTGCCGAAGTATAGGAATTAGATGATTTCTCTGGAGGGGAATTTTCTTATTTCTTTTTGTTTTTCTCCTTTTTCTTGCTCCCTGGTTGCTTTGGATTTTTTCCTTTGTCAGATGACATGGCATTAATCTCAGAGGAAAGAGAATTTTCTGATGCATTGGTAGTTTGATTGGAAACAACAAGAGTTTGACCAGATGGTCTTCTTGCTGTTTTCGTTCTTGAAGAACCAATCAAACCATCGTCGACATGATATTCCTTACTCGATTGTGGAGGAGGGGGCACAGTGAAAGCTAGTTGAGGTGATTTGGTAATTTTATCATAAAGCATGCCTGATTGTGTGTAAATCAAATCCAAGTATTGGGCACGAGAAATAACTTGCTCTTCTGTGATAACTCCACCTTTTTCCACATCCTCGGTGATTGATGGCAACAAGGATTTTATGAACCACTCAGCTAAAAGATGATCAGGAACATATGTCTTAACCATTCAGCGATGACGCTGCCACTCATGAATATGATCTGATATATGGGTAGCAGTAGTCTGTTTAAAGTTGGTTAGGAGTTTCGTTCCAGTCTCGTATCTGATAGGTAACTGGAAGTGGATCAAAAATGTAGTGGCTAAAGTGGTGAAATTATCGAAAGAAGCTCTTGGTAATTCAATGTACCATTTAGCAGCTGGACCAATAAGTGTTCTTTGGAAAAGACAAAGTCTGACCAAATCATCAATTAAGGAGTTTAATGAACACCACAAATGAAAGGTCATGCCATGATTTGATGGGTCTTCTTCAGGATTTCCGTTAAATTTCAGAATGTCAGATGGTAACTTATGCAGAGTTATCGACCACCAAGGTGCATATAAGATTGGATCATTAGTGAGCCGATTTAAATATGGTAATTTTAAAGTTGCTTCAAATGACAACTGTTGATTCAAGTCAGGTTGAGCATACCCGAGATATGATGGAATTACTTAAGCAATAGGTCTTTGCATATCGACATAGGGCATCTGCATTTGGTAACCTTGGTATGGTTATTGAACAAAACCAGTATAAGGTGGTTGTTGATAATCAGGTTGAATGTGTGGTTGTCCATAACCTGCAAAGCCTTGTTGACCAAGACCTTGGTAAGCTTGAGATTGACCAAAACCAGGTTGAGCCTGTGGAACAAGTCCAAATTGGGGTTGGAATTGCTAGAATTGGGGTTGTTGAAATTGAGGCTACCACGGTTGTTGAATCAACTGTTGTTTTTGTTGGTACAAATGTTGTTGATTTAATGGTTGTTTCTGTCTAGCAATGAAAGGTTGGCTAGGCTATGAATAAACTATACCAGTGTAAGCCTGGGTCAGTCTAGATAAAGGTATACTAACCTGAGGTTGTTGCTGAACTCCAGAAATAAGTGGTTGTTGTACAACAACTTGAGGAACTTGAACTTCTTGACTTGAAATTTGTGGTTGCAAGGTAGAAGGATTAGTTTGTACCGGTTAAGATACAACAGTTTCTACTTGTGACTGTGGTACAATAGTAACAACAAGTGTAGTAGGAATAATTGACACAGTTTGCATTGGTTTTGTTGGATACACAAGCCTCGGTTGAATTGGCATTGCTGGTTGCCATTGACAAACTCTAATTCCAGATTGACCTGAACACTATGGGCTATTACCAATGGTAGTCCTCCGGAATAAGAAGGATACAGTGAATACGCATATTCTTCTCCATATGGTGGCAATCTAGTATTTAATGGATACATAGGTCTTTGTTGACCAGATTTCTAGCTTGATATTAATATGTAGGATCAAACTGTTGAGTTCCCAATTAGAGAAGAACTGGGTAAAATTTTGGTTGAGGACATGGTCGATGACCATGGTGTAGAAGCAACCCCTGAGTGGGTTCTAGACAATGATTGGTAACCAACCGGGACGGACGATTCACCATACAGGTGCGACTTAAGTGTGGTAGAAAACATCGAAGAGGTTACAACAAAAGATTCTGTTGCATCTGCATTAGATGATACAGTATGAGATGTTAACAGTTGTTCAGCCATAGTTAACTGACCCAAAAGTTGTCCTAAAGAATCGACAGGTACTTGAAAAGAAGCAGGATCAAATGAAGTGAAAAAATCAGGAGTATTAGGGTAAAGATAAAGCCCAGTTCCAAAGTGAAACGAGGTTCTAGGTGTGGAATCTTCTTCTAATTCCTCCTCTATAGTAATTAAACCTGGTGGAAGAACTTCACCGTTAGGTTCGTAAAAGGTTTCTGGTGTTGATGAAGTTGAAGTTTCAATAGTTACTGATGTCTGAGGGGTAACCGGTTGACCGTATTTCGTTAAAGTAACAACTTTTGAATGTTCAAATTCGAAGTCCAAATGTTCTAGTAAATGAACAATAGTTTCGGAAAGAGGTTCCTGAACAATTTTAGGTTCAAATGTAACTTCTATTTGAATTGGGATAGATTCTGGATTAACTTCTGGTTGAACTGATTCAAGTTCAGAAGTACTTTCTTGTTGAGTAACTTCAAGTTGAGGATCAACTTGTTGTTGAACAACCTCGGTTATTGTTTCACTAGGATCAGTGCTAATGTCCTCAAGTAATTGTGAAACTTATTCTTCAGAAATTGATGGGTCAGAAATAATTGGAGTAACTGGAGTCTCTATACTTACCAACATAGATGATTCAGGTAACTCAGATGAAGAACTAGGATTCCTTGATCTACTAGACTCAGTTAAGTGAGACCGCTTTGCCCAAATTGGTGTCGCTTCGGGAGGCAAAGGTGGTTTTATCACTGTTCTCTGCGAAGGCCGGGGTATGGGTTGATGTTCCTCCACGATTGCTGATTAATTTTATTATCAAAAAAGAAATAAACAAAAAAGGGTATACTAGGCAAAAGGTTTACCAAGCAACTGTGAACTGCAGAATACCTCCTGGTGAACCAAGAAGTACGTGCAGGCAATCTCCCCGAATGCTATGTTCGGTGTATCATAGTTTACAAGGCGGCTGAATCGGTTACTTAAGGATGGATATCAACCTAGAGTTGTCCTCCCATATATACCTGAAGGTACATGGAGGCCCAGTTCGTATAAGTGTTGTCTAATGCAAAAATGCACAGTGAGTGTATTCACATATAATTTATGTACTGTAACACTGCCCTATATACCCGAAGGTACGTGGATGAGCTATGATATACTCACGTACATGGAATGAGGTATCACACTCAAGATGTATTGTAGACAAGTTAGCGACAACTGCTTTGTTTTACGACGCCAGAACATGCCTCTAGCCTAGAACCACTAAATGTTCTCGTTAATGACAATGCTCCATTAGGTAAATTGATGTTTATTTTAAGTTGACCTTGCTTAGAATTTGCCTTTCAAGTTCACCACGTGATGTATTCTAAAATTCCTAGGAATGCAACTATCATGGTAAGCATTCTTTCCATTCAATTTAATGATGAAAATCCTAGTTACTTAGGGATAAAGAAATTAGATTTCTTTTGATCAAAGAGAAAAGAGCACAATCTAAATGCAATTTCCCTACACTATTCCTATCATCACACACAAACGTTTTCAATGCAACATGCATGCATTTCTTTTTGATTCCCTTAATGTGAATATGAACAAAAAGGAAATATGCACCTACAATCAATCAATCTTTCATATGAACGGAGACTTTTACGACAATTCAAATTCGAAGGAAGACAAGACTTTATGACACTTTCTTTCGAGTGAAGATTAATTAATTATATCCTAACTTTGACTATTGATCGATAATGACAAAAAAAATATGAAGAAACATTAATCAATCCAATCAAAGTCAGGCTAGAGCAGGAGATAAACACTCATTTTTAGAGACATAACATTCATTGATCAATCAACAAACAATAAAACAGAGAAAACTTGGTAAAAAATCTTTCCAAAGGTGGGATACTGATTCTAGGAGGATCAACACAACCCATAGTTGGAGACAGTGTGCTTCAGAGCATTGTCCCTAAGCTAGGAATGTGTTAAAATGCACTGTGTCCCTCACAATCCTGTGCTGGTGATAGTAAGATATTTCAAGAGGCAATTTGACACAGTTTTGACCAATTTTTCAATATAAACAACTGAATTACTATCTATGAACAAAAATAGAGCCTACAAGGATGTCTTAGGAGGTGGATAAGCTACTAGGAAAGAGGATTCTTCCCCAGTGGATTCGATAATTTGTTTTGGAGAATTTAACATCTACGGATAGATACTAATTCACTAGACAAGTAGTTGTGCATAGAACAACAATTTAAAGTGTTTTAGACTTTCCCTATAAGAAATAGATAAGAAGATAGGATAGAAAGCCTACCTGTAGTTCTGCTTTTCTGTCGCTCTTTCCTGTACTTAATCAGCTTTAAAAGTACCCTGTCAACACAACAGAAGACAAAAAACGATCAAAGCATACGATCCATTGAATATAAATGAAAGGACTCAAAAGAAATTCATACATATAAGCATTATGAAAGAATGCAAATATGGAAAAAGGTTCAAACACTTTATTAGATAGAAGAAGGAATTACAATCATCAGTGCCTGATTCAAAGTCATTCCTCCAGCTTGGATCCCATCCACATCACATCAAAAGTAAGACAAGCTTGTGGCATCACATCATTTGCTCCAAAGTCAAGTCTCATAGCAACATTATCTCCTTATAATTCAACATAGCCCAATCCCTGATCACTTAGATGAGTGGTAAATTTATAGGAAGATGAAGGAGGTTTTTTCATTAATGGTGACATTGAATGGCCTTCCATACTTAGAATTAGTTCCATAGACGAAGGGATGAGAGGATAGGATGATCCTTAACTCATTCCTCATCCATTTTCGAGCTCATAGGAGTTGATAAGACATGGAAAATTCTAGATGACTTCACAATATAAGAATATTCCCAAACCCTATGTGAATTTCGCTCATTCTTACCCAGCGCAGGTGAAGGAAGTCTAAGTGCTCTGCAGATCACCCTGGCAGTGGACTTAGCTGCTCTGTAGCACATCTTCATAAGGACTTACCTGCGCTAGTCCCTCTAGAGGTAATTTCTGGATGTCTTCAAGTCATGAAACTGTTTGGGAAGGAGGAATTCAAAGGGTTGACTTGTTTAGGGCATGAAACAACTGATTTTAGGGTTTGATGAGTCCTAAATCACTAATCTAAATGTTGGGATTTGATGTGCTTGAATGGATCTTTAACAGTCTACCATCAAGCCTTGTCTGCATACCACATGACCCAGCAAGATCCCAAAAGGGACACAGAACAAACATTTCTTTAGATTGAGTGCGATCTGGTACCTTCGACATGTATCTAGCATCAAGTGCAGACTTGCACATGGTGCTTTACCAATCCAAACAATGTCCAATCATCAAAGTATACCTCCAGAAATTTGTGAATGAAATCCTTGAACATTGTGTTGACTAAGTGCGAAAAGATTGCCAACGTGTTCTTTAGCCCAAAATGCATCACCGTATACTAGAAGCATCCCCATTCAGTCGAGAAGGTCATCTTACTTCTATCCTCTGACATAATCTTGATCTGATGGTACCCGGAGAACCCATCAGTGAACGTATATGCTTCTTGGCCACCAACATTATCCAGGACCTCATCAGTGAACGAAATTGGGAAGGGATCATGCACACAGACATCATTCAACTTCCTGAGATCTACGCATATCCTTATTTATTCCTTCTTCTTCATTCCTTGAACCACTATTGGGCTCACCCAATCAGATTCTTCCACCGGTTCAATAATACCTGCCATGAGCATCTTGTCTAACTCTAAGCGGACCCTTTCTTTGTACTTTGAATTGAAGTAGTAAGGTCTTTACTTCACAGGTTTCACGTTTGGTTTTAGGGTGATATTCATGAAACCGAGGTCCCCTATTATCCCTTTTAGATTTGAAAAATTCATGGGAAATAGATCCTGATATTCGCAGAGTAGTTCGATGACCTTATCTACTATCACGTTGTCCCAGTAGTCCCCAATATTTGCAAAATTCGGCTCTGCCTCCATGCCAATGTTCCCCTGTTTTGTTTTGAGTGGCTCGGTCATGTCCGGGTTCTCTAGTTGTAATCCTTCAACTTTGTGGTGACCTTCAGTCTCTGTAATATTAATCTTCCTTGGGTCTTCGTCTTATTCTTCCGCCGTTACATTGAAGCACTCCAGCGCGTGGCTCAGTTGGGTAGTCCAATAAGGTTGAATCAAATCTAGAGGATCCTGCGGTATCATGAAAATTGCTATCTTAACCTCCTTTAACACTTCATCGATAGATTCAAATCCATCCTCAAAACTAAACATCATAAAAAATCCTTGGCGCAAAATATCTCATTCTTTAGTGCCATGGGAGAGTTCCATCTCCAAGTACCAATTGATTGGTATAACATCCAAGGTATGAAAAAATAGATGGACCCACTCTAGTTGAGGCTTCACTCCGTAAACTTCAGTCCATTTGGCCAAATGGTCACACGGATCATTTATTCCATCATACTTTTTTGTTAATCACACCTTCGAATGACCAAAACGTACCCTCATCATCCTCCTATATTCACGCCAATCATCAAAACTATCTTTGTGCGTTCCCCACCATCTTGTGAGCATAGAGCGCAGTGCCCAATCCAATGCTTGGAAGCGATGCTTATCTGGTACTTCCCTTTCAAATGCATCCAAAAAGTGATCAACATCAGTTAACCCATCATAGTAAGGCAAATTTCTTACCTCCAATGATACACAGTGGAATGACTTGGTCATCATATTACAGTGCAACGTAGATACTTCATGTAGTCAATTCTGCTAGTGCTCCAATTCTTCATCTGAATATGATGCGCAAGAGCTCTTGTGGTCCCACACAATATGTCCGTCTGTTGTCAAATTCACCCAATCCTGATCCCGCACCGTTATTTTGTAAATCTGGTCCAAATTGTCATCACTTTCATAATCGCTGACAAGTTCAGTATAGCGCGGTCCTTCTGCAGGGTCAAGTGGCACCACTACGCGGAGTGATTTATTCTCAAATATCATCTTTCACTTCATCAGATTGATTACCCCATTCATGTCAGTGGCCCAATCAATCCCAAGGAGCGTGGTGTAGGGATTGCAGTCATCCACAATCTCTATCACTTCTGCATGCGCTCGCGCCTTTTATATCAACTGTTACCCCCTGCAACCTCCCCATTGGGATGATTTTCTGTTGATTCGCCATCCTTAACTGAACAGGAGACCACTGTAGCACAAGTCTCCCCATTCTTTTCCATATCTTTTTTGGCAAAACGTTTGCGTCAGACCTTAGGTCCAAGATAACTTGGTCCATTTTGTATTCTCGTATCTACGTGGTGAGTCTCATCTCACGTCTAGTTCTTGCCTTATGCTTACCAAGCTTTCTAACTACGCGTAGTTCGTCTATAGTGTTTTCCTTGCCAACGCACCTATTGATCAACTCTTGCAGTCCCTTCACAAAATTACTATCGCAGAGCATTTTCATGCAGGTATCTAAGAATGTGGTAATCATGGACAGGTCCATTTCTTTAGCCGACTTCTCTTGACTCCCTGAGTTAGAGGCCTCAACAGAAATTTTCTTCGCTTTCATAAATGTTTCTTTTACGCGTTCTAGATCAAAACCGATCTCCTTTTCTGGTGCTTTGAATGCCCACTCACCTTCTTCAGGCTGCTTCCCCTTATCCTCACCAATCCTCACCCCCCTCCGCAACACAATATTTACCTCAGGGTCTTCCTTGTGAGGCTCATCCCTCATCATCTGTAGGTTCCGAGTCGGTTGTTGAGGCTGTGCCCCCTTCTCACGTATCTTAGTTAACAATATAGGGAAATCCTCTGTTGCATGGTCAAACTGAGTACAATAGTGACATGATAGCCACATCGGGCTTAGGTAGTCTCACGTACAGTGTCCTGGTCCTCCACAACTGTAGCAAATAACCTGCCCTCGATCTCTACCAGGTCCTCCTCCACCTCATCCTTGTCCGCGCCCATGATACTCACCTTGCGCTCCTCCAATGCCTTGGTCCAGAGGCCGCGTTTCTACCTGCACCCTATCTGCAGGTGTCCTCTCCATCATTAATTCGTAACTTTGGCAATTGCGCTCATCACGGCACATAGATTGACAGAAGTTGCAGAAGAGCTATTGCGATGTCTGTATGAATTTTTGCAGCAAATGACAATTGTTTGTCTCATGTTTCCCAGTTCCCTGACATATAACACACCATAGCGTGGGCCCTGTACTTGGCCCTACTGAATCTTCCAGCCTCAGAGGCATTGGTCACCCCGCTGTAACATAATTTGCGAAAACTGGACAGTGATATTTGTCATGCCCCTAGATTTTGCACTTAAGGCACCACACTTCTTCGTGCGCCTATCGCTGAGCTGTTCTGTCTTTTTTCAAACTTTTCATTTCGAGGCAAAGGTTCTGCAACTGTATATGAATCTATTGAACTCTCACATTAGTTTCTGGCATCAGTGTCTCGTGCAATCTCATCGCAATTTCCAGAGCTTTTGCTTGGGTCCCAATCTTCTGTTGTGATAGCGCAAACCTTAGACGAGGCAAGAGCGAGGCCATGAAAAATTCGTGGTGCTGTCCATCAGTCAAATTCATGTTAGCTTCACAGATCATACAGTTCAATCTCTGATCCAAATCCTAGGGCATCTCATCAGGATTCAACATGATCTCTTTGAATCCCACTATGTATTGCGCCTTAGAATTAGGTCTACTAAATCCCTTATTTAGCACAGTCTGGATATCTACCAATGCAGACGTCAGATTATCAACGCAGTACTTAATGTACCAAGTTAGTGTGCGGTCCTGCAAAGCACTAACCAATGTCTCTTTCTTCATTTTATCATCTGTGATACCCTGAGCTTCCCATACATCATTCACAACGAACCAAAACTGGTCTGAATCTTCATTTCCCATGCCCTTGAACATAGATATCTTTACGGAGTTCGTCATGTTGAATGGCAGTGGAGGTGGCGGTGGTGTGGGTGAGGGTGTAAGTGGTGGGGGTGAAGATGGAGGTGGTGTGGGTGGGTGAGGTATTCACAGGAACCCTTGCTATCAACTGTAACACTCTGCTGAGAAGCCTATGCTGCTCCCTTATCGTCACTCAGAGGAGGCTCAATCAATGGGCTATATTCAGGGCATTTTCTTCCTCCGTCACTGAAATTCCTTCCACTTCGCGTAGTCCCAAACATAAAGGTAACTACATAACCCACTTTTCAGACAAGAGCATCTTAATCCAAGTAGTTAACAATTTCAAATACTTACCTCACAACCCTTTGAATAAGCAGTGCTTTGCTTCGTTGTAACTGACTGAAGTATCGACTGCGAACTCTGTCACAAACCCTCTTATGATACTATCGAGCCAATGATAGATAGTGTGCATGATCTTATGTTCAGAGGCTTCCAATTTCCACACTAACTCCGGGGTCCAGACAATCAGACCATCAAGCCTCCACCTTCCTTGGCCGTCTGCCAACTTTGCGATCCACTCGTATAATTCAACTGGGAAGGAACAAAAGAAGATTTCATGTATCTCTATGTACATATATCTATCCAACTACTATTCTTTTGTCAATTGTGGATTCATGTTTTCTTGCGTAGTGAATTCGTGGATTTTTCTATCCAAACAGCCTTCAATCTCCTTCTTAGTTCGATTCCAATGATGTGACATCACACATCTTGTTATGCATATCCCAATCCAGGCAACGGAACCATTCATTGGCTTGATGGGCCCTAACCCAAGTTCAGTGTTAAGTAGCCAAGAAAATCCCTACACTACTGGCCCTTTCAACATCAATTTGCAGAACACAGACTGAAGTCTCACCCGAAGCAGTATGGGGGGATGCATGAACCAAGTTTCCACACCCTGAGATGGTGGTGATGTCGGTTATTTTCCCTAACCCTTCCTTGCGCAGACCAATAAGCCCTTTAGGGCTTGTCAAATTACTTCTCTTATTCGTCCCTGAAGCCTTAGAAAGTCTACAATCGTCCCTCGCAGACCCTAAATAGGTAGATTAGGCACTTATGTGCCTTTGTAATCACTCTTAATGCTGTATTTACTTAGATTCACTTAAGCATCGGTTAACTTTAACATGCATTACGGTTATCTTTGTGTAAACAAATATTCTTACTTGCATTCATATGACAAAGCAAAATACATATATTCGCACATCAATATAGCATTAATTCATAACCCCAATATTCAACATAACATAATCACAACATTCATAACAGAAGTAAAATAACACATACATAGATAATTCCATAATACTTCTCTTTATTGATAATCTAGATTTCCAGTTGACTACCCTGCGCACACAGTTGCAGGGGTCTGCGCACTCAGCTGCAGACTTCTACCCTAGGGCTCTGCGCACTCAGCTACAGAGCCTCTTCCTATGCTAAGACTCTTTCTCTTAGCTCTCACAGACCCGTAAACTTACTCAGGTCTCTACCAAAGACTTGTGACTTAGTGGACTTAGACTCTTATAAGACTCCTTTTTTATACAATCCCATGGTCTGCGGAACAAGGGGAGATCTCATCAAGTTGACACAACTATCTAAACTAAGAGCGGAAACCCTTTTTGATTGCTTACATCTTCACGCTCCGTGGCCACAAAATGAGGACACTTTACATTCTTTACACAAAACTTGGGCCTTTAGCCCCCAAACTTGGGATTTTAACCCAAAATTTACCCTAGGGGACCCATTCCCAACAGGGAGGCCATTAGTAATGTCTCCGATTTGGTGCCAATAAAATTTGTTAAGGAAACACTAGTAATTGAACTTAAGAAAGGTGATTTTTTTAAAGAAAATTACATTAATATTTTCAACAAGAAAATAAAGGCCATCAATCATTAGGGGAATTTTGAGGTCTAAAATGGGCCCCCTAAGGAAATTATAAAATAATAGTGGAAGTAATAGAATAAGATTAGATTACATCATCAAATATTAAAGGGAAAAAAGAAAAAACTGTTTTTTCAACTCGTATTTTCAACTTATCTCCCTATGGGTTTACTCAAATTTTGAGAGAAAACACTCATTGGATGCATAATTTGATTCCTCATCCAATGTGTACCCATGTTGCATACTTTCGATGGAACTCACTACACGAAAAATGAGAAATACATGAAAAACGTGATTGCAATCACATTGTTTCATGTATTTTTCATTTTTCATGCAGTGGGCTCCATTAAAAGTATGCAACATGGGTACACCTTGGATGAGGAATCAAATTATGCATCCAATGAGTGCTGCCGCTCAAAATTTGAGTAAACCCATAGGGAGATAATTTGAAAATACGAGTTGAAAAATTAGTTTTATCATAGTTATAAGAAGAGCTTCGGCGTAAATCACATGAAAGAGACCTTTGTCGACGCGTTTCGAACCAACTAGTGTGGTTCATCATGAGGACAAGTTGAAGAAACAGATCTTGCCTAGCAAGTTAAATAGACTGAGCAGAGACTCCAACGGCTACCGAACGGCTATTTTTGACTCTAGGACCCAGTCCAGAATAATATTAATAAATTTAATCTTATTATTATTTTTATTATATTAAGATTAATAATCTAATATTATATTTCTAGAAATAAGAGAAATTAGGTATAATTAGTAAATGACCGAATAATATCAAAAGAAATTTATTTATTTAAATAACATTGGGTTTAATAAATTAATACTAATGGTAATTTAAAATTATTATTAAATGATTAATGTTTGAATGACTAATTTTTAAGTTACATAAATAATCATATATTCCTATTTATATATTAAATTTCTAACTAAATATGCATATGTATTAATTATTGATGGTAAGTTAATTTTAATCTTTTTACACTTTTACTCCAATGAATCATCCCCCATGGTTGACATCATCATCTTGAATCCTATTGGTTCTTATAAAGTTTATTTTGGTTGTACATTTTTCTTAGGAGGTCTATTTTAGACCTCAAAATTCCCCTAATTTTTTTAGAAGATAGAAAGATGCTTTTCTTTCTAATATTAGTTTAACAAAAATATAGAGGATGGGATAGTGGGGTTGAGACTACAAAAATTGGGGTTTCTTGTGATGGCCTTGAACATAAGGCATCCCAGTGTTTCTTTGAAGTTATTGAAGTTATGAATACGATAAAAGGTCTAGCTCTTGTTTTGGATGATAAGATCCTTGCGAGAGAAGAGTTTGAATCTAAAATGGTTAGATTGAAGATTCTATGGATCAAATTCAATAGTCGAACAAGATTTTTTTGAATGCAAGATTAACAAGTGGTTGACAAAAGTTGTTGTGGATGATGTGGAGAACGAGTGATTTTGCAAGGACCAGTTTGGCATACTACAAAGACTCGAGGACTAGATGCTTGCACTAAAGGTGAAGGAAAAATTATGGTGGGTCTATCTTGAGAATAAATTAAGGAATAGGTGAATCAAGTTTAAGATGATTGTTATGTCTTGTGACAAAAAGCAAAGTGCTTGAGAAAATTGGGATATCATAAGTTCTCTTAGTGTGTGTGTGTGTGTGTATTCACGAGAAAAACATTATATTTTCCACATGAAGAATATACATATACCGTCAATATTGTCAACATCCATCATGTCACTTGTGGGAATTGAACCTGGGTGGGGAGGATTCCATTCCTTCCTCCCAACCACCTAGGATAACACCAATCAACAATGCTCTTAGTCTAGATTGAGAACATAATATAATCAATTTTCATTAGAAGAGAAGGTTTGGAATTAGATAACCTTTCCTCATTTTTCGTAAGTAAATCCAACCAAGTTTTCCCTTTCTTGCAAAAATTTGTTTGGTTCAATGTTTTCCATGTTGTTTTCACTGACATCATAATCACAAAAATAGGGTTGGATTAGCCTTTTCATTTTCTTTCTTCTTCATATATATCTGTAATTTTGATGCCTATTGTCATCCCCATTCCTTTTGATGAGAGAAAATGTATTTCAATATCTCATTTATTCAAGTCACTAGGATTTTTCAATTCCATAAGGAAATGATATTTAAGAATGTTTAAATGAGCCATTATGGGATCCTACTAATGTTTGGATTAGCTTTCCCCTGAGGGCTATGAAATATTGTATAATTTTTGTGACTTGTATCTTTAGAAAGTTGGAGAAAATACCTAGGCATGTAATCCTTTTTAAACTTTTTTGATATGTGGAGTTATAGTGCTTCTAAGCTCTTATGGAAATCCTAACCGTTTTATATTTATTTTCCTCTTTCAATTATTTGAATGTTTTCTAGAACTTACATCATAAAATATTGGAGGTAAGAATTTTTGAATGATGAGCAAATATTTCATGTAAAATATCTTTTCATTTTTGGAAATAGTTAAACATATTTATTTCACTCTCAGGTAGAAAATCATGCACGGGGGCTTCACTCAATGAACTTCTAACATATCAGGTACGTTCATGGCATACTAAACAATACCCCTAATTTGACTACATATTGGGAAATACCTCTAAAATTCACATTATTTAACCGCCTACCAATACGAAACCAATACACCTTCCCAATTTAAAAATTCCTTACTTTCACTAGATATTGTAGGTATTCATTTTTTTCATTAACATTTTTTATACCCCTTTATAGTTCTTCGTTAACTTTGGGCTACTTTTTTATACCTGCCAATATAAAAACCTTGTACCCCCTATTATATGCTCAATATATTATGTCATTTTTTTCCTCAAAATATATCCCGCAATATGAATGCACGTGGTATGGTATCTCTCCCCTAGTTAAGCCCCTGTGAAAGCATGTTAGAATGATTTCGTAGTTGTATTATAAACCTTGTTCTATGTGGTATTTAAATATTTTGTGGAGACTTACATTTTAACACACTTTAATTTTCATTCACCGTGAAAATAAGAAATAAAAATGATCATTCACAAAGAATGATACTACCTCCATAAAAGAGAAGGAGCATGCCCATTGATTTCCACAAAGATTTCCCTCAATGTTAATCTTGTTCACATATGAGGAAAATGTGATCAAAAAAACGTTGGAAACCAGGATAACACTTAGAGAGGGGTGAATCAAAATTATACAATTTTTAGCAATATTTAAGATCTTTAAGTTGTTACTAATAATCCACACAATTACACCACACGTCAAACAACTACCACATACATCAAGAGACATAATATTTGCATGGAAACCTATACAGGAGAAAACCACAAAATTTATGTGTGAATATTGTTGTAGGCTCCAACACCGACTAGGGTAAAGTGGTAAAAGTTTGGTAGAATAGGTGGCATGGCACGTCAAGAAGGTGTTATTGAATCATGTGTTCTGTATGCCAATCTGTCTGCTGTTTGACATCAATTTACTAGCACCAACCAAAAGGAGACATTAATCCCCTAAGATTTACAAACACCAACCTAAAAGAGACATATATCCCCTGATTAGTGGATACCAACCTATTGTTCCTATCATATTCATTTGCCATTACATTTTCAAACTCACATCCACATGATTTTCACTAATATTGATCATGGAAAACTTCTTGATCTCTGCTCCAATTTTATCTTCCTCAAAATCTCTTCTGCTCCTCAAATGTGCTCTTGGACACTGGTTTTTTGTTGTGTCTTTTAAATTTACTTCAAGAATTCATATATGAACTAAACCACTTCAACAAGGAACCCATACACCAATTTTTTGGCCTTCTCTTGTAGTCATACTCTGTCTCCGCATTGCATCTCTTCACCTCTCTCTCATACTTGATCTCGACATTCAAATCTTCTCTAATCTCTTCTTTGCATCTATTCTCATTTAACTAGATATGATATCAACATTTATATCTGCTTTCTTTTCTCCATTTATCTATAGAAACCTCCCCCTTTTCAGTCTCTTGAAACCTTCTCATACACTATACAACACTTGGTTCTACTCGACAACCATATCCTCTAGTCCAAATATGATATTTTCAGATCACTCATACTCTCTTCTACTCTCAAATCAATTGCAACTTAGTTGCAACTTAGATATGTATTCAAATTTTTTTTGAGATCAGCTTCAACTCTCTTAGTATTGTTTCCATTCTTCTCTCTATCATATGATTTTCTTAGGTATCCTCTACATCAAATGGTTTTCCCTTCTTTTCTTTGTTTACTATAGGTTTCTTGATCTTTGCATCTACACAAGTGTTGGGTAGGGGTCCCCCAGATCTAAGTTTTGTCCAAGTCATGTAAAGACTCCACATTTTGAGGAGCGAAGCATGATTAACACAGTGTTATAAGAGTCAAAGGGGCTTTAGGGAAGATAAAAGCCCCTTCTTTTGTAAAGGGATGGGATTATCTAGAGTATTTTGAGCTTCACCCATGGTTTTTAGACCATGGTATTGTAAGGGTAAAATAATATATAAAGGGATGTTTTAGAAAGTCTAAGGGATCAGTAAGCTAAGTTGAATGAATTCTTTTGAGTCTGTGATTAGGAGGTCTTTCTATATTTAGGTGAAGGGGAAGGCTCCTGCAGTTGTGTGCGTGGAGACCTTGGTAAGTCTGCAGTTGTGTGCGTAGGCCCCTGTAGTTGTGTGTGCAGGGCTAGGAAGATTGTATTTGTGAAGACTTGAACTAATAAATAATGACTTGAGAAAAATATGTGTATTATCTTATGTTCGTGTAGTTTCTGTATTTTAGCTTGTTTATGGTTTGTTTTGTACATTTCTTCTGCAATTGCATCGTGAAGGTTCAAATACTGTTTTATATGATGAATAATACATGTCAGACTAGTTACACGTAGCTTGTAAGTCTGTTAAGTAGGAAAATGATTTACGACTGTACAAATAAGGTTAATAGTTCACAAAGGTCGGATTAATCCCTAAATTGATAGAAACCTGACAGCCACACTGCATAGTACCTCTGGATGTGGAAACCTAGTTCTAGCATCCCCCAATCTTGCCTTGGGTGAGACTGCGGTATGCACTACGCAGATCATTGCCGAAATGGATGATAGTATAGGGTTTTGTTGGTTAGTGTAGCTAACTTTGAACCTAGGTCTAAGCCAGCATCAAAAGAGAAGGTGCCTCAAAAGGTCACAATTGACCTTAAGAAAAACACCGTGCAGGAAACAAAGCGTGAAGTTGAGCAGGAGACCAACAAGGGTGATCAAGGTGGTGTGTACCATTTTGTGGACAGAGAGGACGTTGACTCCAAATTTATAGTGAAAAGGAAGAAGAAGCAAAGTACTGGAGGAGCACGGAAGAAGCAGAAGTTTGACAAATCCACCGGCACAAAGTCGATGGTCCTCACTGAGGGGGCCATCGATGAGATAGGAGACACATTCTGGGATGTGATGGAGGACTTCTAGGGAAACACTGAAGAACAATACAAAGCAATGGTGACAAAGGTCCAACAAGGCCTCAAGGTGCTAGAAGTTCAGGTGAGTGTGGTTCAAGCGAGTGTGAATAAGGCGAGCATGGGTCAAGTGAGCATGTCAAAGTTTGGTACCACTACCGAAATCACATTTGAGCTCTGAGTAGTGCAACTACCAAGGGGCTCTCTCCATTTTGAGATAGTGGAAGAACGAGAGTGTGAGCAATACTAGAAATATCAAAGTCTCAACCTTGCAGTGTTCCCCATTCAGGCATTGCATGATTTACACCCGAGAGTTTATGACGAACTGAAGATCCGAGAGCAACAAGCTCTTTTGGTCATCAAAGAAGTGAAAAACGACAACCAACAGATGTTCGAAGAAAAGAATAAAGCAGTGCAAGATTGTGATGATGCAGCTACGCACAACCAACAACTGGAAGAGGCCATAACTAAAGTATGCAGTGAGCTTCCAGAGCTCCAGAGCCCATTCGAGGAAACTTCACTAGAAAAAATCTAGAAACTGGCAACAACAGTCAAAGGATCAAATGTAGAGGTGGGAAAGGTTGGATTTGAAATGCAGATTCAGATTACAGAACTTCAGATGACGCTGCAGCCTACAATGCCACCGGAAGTTCGAGAGCAGCAAGAAGCTATTACAATAAATTTTTTTAAGATACAAGGGAAGTGTGGGCCTCAAGGTAGGAGGAACCACATGTGCAAAAGATCGAAATGGAAATCAAAGACAAGAAACTGCAATTCAATGAGCTTAAAGAAACGATGTCGACCTTAGCACCTGTGCAATGGTTCACTCGTATTCAAGAAGGAACACTTCTGCAGGGAAAAATTGACGAGCTGTGGAGGAAGAAACATATCATCTGTGTGCGGATGCAGCCTTGGGTAGATGAGACCTACCAACTCTCATAGGAAGTAGAGGGAAAATTGAAGTGCATGCAAGAAACACAAAGGACAATCAGCTTTGCCGCAGAAGGGATGATAACAGATAAGCTCGTGGATGAAGTTAGACAGGCTGTAGATCAATTCATGACAACACTTCATCCGTTGAGGTCTTCATACAGAGGCATGAAAGAAAATATCGAACGTGTACCATCTGAGTGACTTGAGGACGAGTAACATCTTTGTGTTGGCGGTTTGTTGGGTAGGGGTCCCCAGGTCTAAAGATTGTCCGAGTCATGTAAAGACTCCACATTTTGAGGAGAAGATCATGATTAGTGTAGGGTTATAAGAGTCAAATGGGACTTAGGGTGGATAAAAGCCCCTTATTTTGTAAAGGGATGGGATTATCTAGAGTATTTTGAGTTCCTCCCATGGTTTACGAACCATGGTATTGTAAGGGTAAAATAATATATAATGGGATGTTTTAGCAAGTCTAAGGGATCAATAAGCTAAGTTGAATACAATGTTTTCAGTATGTGATTAGGAGGTATTTCTGTATTCGAGTGAAGGGGAAGGCTCCTGTAGATGTGTGCGCAGGCCCCTGCAGCTGTGTGCGCAGGATCAGGAGGATTGTATTTATGAAGACTTGAACTAATAAAGAACAATTTGAGACAAATATTTGTATTTTATTATGTTCATGTAGTTTCTGTGTTTTACCCTGTTTATGGTTTGTTTTTTAAATTTCTTATGCAATTGCATTGCGAAGGTTCAAACACTATTTTATATGTTGAATAACACATGCTAGACTAGTTACGTGCAACTCGTAAGTCTGTTAAGTAGGAAAATTATTTACGACTGTAATAATAACGTTAACGGTTTGCGAAGGTCACATTAAGCCCTAAATTGATAGAACCTTGCAACCACACTGCATAGTCCCTCTAGATGCAGAAACCTGTTTATAGCATCCCCCAATATTGCCCTGGGTGAGATTACGGTCTGTGCTACACATATCGTTGCCAAAAGGGATGGTAGTATGGGGTTTTATTGGTTAGCGCAGATAACTCTAAACCTAGGTCTAAGCCCCTCAAGCCAACAACAGGCTCAAATTTTCTATAATGTTTTAATTCTTATATTTATATCTCATGATCTATAATACCACGAGTATTGATCCATGGTTTTCACCCATGGATCACGAATATTTTTTTTTACTATTTTAGCAAGTTGTCCTTCTGTTCATTTAATTTTCATTATCTCCTTGATTTTAGACCGTATTTTTTCCCACAACTTGTAATACAGTCTTAGTCCACTACACTTGATATCTCATATGCACTTGAAATCTCACATTCAAACTCTAAGAGTTTTGTTACATTTGGGCCCTCACCATTTAGTGTTGGGTGTGGAGCCTGATTATCTTCTTTATTCAAATGTATTGTCGTATTGGAGACTAGTTAGTTGCTGCCTATTTTTTAGCTGCCAGGGCTGGAAACGACGATACTTTAGACCCCTCCCCTAGCAGGGGTTTGGAGGCAGTGCCCCCAAAGCTAAAAAATAGATGTAAAATTTCTTTGTAAATGTTGTAATTTCGTAGTCAATCTGTGCCGTTCATTAGGTGGAAATCTGACGGTAGAATTTATGTTTAATTTAATGCTTTTTCCCGGGAAGGCAACCTCCTCGCTATATATGAGGGAATTGTATTGCGGCTATATATATGTGTATTCTGAGTAAGAAATAGGGAGGAGATTATGTGAAAGCGAAGAGGGAATTACAACGAATTTGTTGTAGGTTGTATCTCTTCATTTTGTTGGATAATATAAAGGAAGGATTGGTTGTTTCTCTGTGGACGTAGCCCAAATTGGGTGAACCACGTATATCTGTGTCACTCTTGTTTTATGTGTTTTGTGTTTATATTTCTGCAATATTTTTTGTGTTCCATTGCTCTGTAATATATAATTTTCTAACATTTAGCTCATGCTTCAAGATTTCTCTTCTACGTGTGTTTCATCATCAATTTTCTTTAATTGTGGGTTCATATTTATAAATGGCGTAAGGGAGGATTTTAGCACTTTTTTATTGTCTTTATGCCTTATGTTTATGGATATTTTTCCTAAAATGATAGGGTACTTTTCATCCACAAGGTTTCTCAGGGATTTTCCAGATAATACTGTTCACAACCTATCAATCCCACACTCATGCACATGCAATGACAAAAAAGAATAAGGAATAGTATGGTGCAACCTCAATTAGAAAGAAGATGTTTGAGGTAGCTATTTAGAGAAGTATTTAGAGACCTTTGCTCCCGATCCCTATGTTAAATACCTACACATAGAAAAATATCTACTAGATCCATCTCCTTGTAATATATATTAACATTAGCATGAAACCAAAATCAAATATATTAACATTAAACAAGTAAAAATACATTAATTTGGTGGGAAAAAGAATCAGTTGCTCATATTATACCATGTTCATGGTGTACATTCATCACTCCTTTGTAGCCTTGGTCTATGTTCTCCCTCTCACTATAGCTCATTGCTAAGGCAAACAATGTCTGTGGCTTATCACAAGGAAGCCACAATTCTGTGTTTCGGTAGTGCTTCATTATCATAAAAATTTCTTTTTTGTTCCATGGATGGAAACTATTTTATAGATAACTTCATGGAGTGATCACGTTGAACCTATACAATTTTTGACCATGTTTGATATGGTACTTTCATCCTTATCCTTAGAAAGTCATCAAATTTAAACTTGTTTACACTTATCCATTCACACAACTACTTCCATTCCCTACTGTAGTGTAACTGGAGAACTATTAGCCTTCTAGTTCGACCTATCAAGTTGTCTGGAGTGTTGTTAGGCATAATAATGTTGTGAAATCGTGTATGGAGGGTGTTAAAGGTGAAAAACATGGTTTTTATTAAAGCTTTCATAGATCAATTTCCACTTCTCAACTTGCAAGATGTTGTTCTTCGCTAATGAACCCAAAGGGGTGACATTTCGAGTTATAAAATATGCCCCCTAATGTATGAGGTTAAAAGAGAAATTGATGGCCAAAATACATTACAATAAAACTACTGAGCTGGGAAGAGGGAGGAAACCACGAATGTAGGACCTACATAAGCTACGAAAATCATAGTCAAATAAATATAAAGTATATCCTTGAGGTAGGCATACCCATACTCAGTACTGAAAGAATAGAGTATGGATGCCCACACAACATACTATAGACTCATGTCATCAAGGAATAGTCATGATACTGTAATACAGATCTATGGCATAGTAGATATTAATAGGGCTATCGACAACAAAAGGAGTACCCATATGATGGTCCTCAAAGTACATACACATTCTCTAACACAACTTTTTGGAGGTAATGTGCATGAGCGAGGTAACCTAATGCCCAAATTTCTTTCAATCATCTCGATGGTATGACTTGAATACATGTGAATGAATGAGTTGATATCGACTATGTAGCGAGACCTTCTAATTACTAGGCATTGAGGGATCCTATTAATAAATGTAAGGGAAACCACCAATGATGATAATGGTTCCCAAGGTACCTAACAAGATCAATGGAGTGTGAATGAATGAGATGATGTTGAGCACTAGTAGAATCGGTTAATATGGTCCAATTAGGAAAACCCAATATCAACTGTAAGGAAACCTTCCATTAAGGACTTCAAGCTCCACGTTACTATACTATTTATAGATCTAAATCCTAGATAAGGTGTTGACATCAGTGGGAAGAGATATGTCAAAGGAGGGACTTGATGTATCCCCCATCGTTCGACATGAAACTAACACCAAGATGAGGTCTCTAATGATAGCAACTGAATAACTAATGCACCACTGACACAAGGATGGTTGACACAAAAGGAAGAATGATACTTATAGATGGTCGAATCTAGCTAGGACTTCCCTTAAACATATAAAAACACAACACATATGTGAACTTGGAAACTTGGATTGAATAATACCATACATACACAGTGGCAACACAAGAGGCATCAACACAACCCAAATATTAGAAGGTAACTAATCAGGTGAGATATAACTCATTAATAGAGTGACTCGACTCATGCTGATGGTGTGGCTCTAGAGCCCAACAAAAACCAACTATAAGAGAATGACCCAAATAAGTTCCATATTCAAGTGCGACTTATAACTATCATGATAAAACACTAGACAAAAGGATCTCCCCCCTTTCCATTTTTATGCAATATATAACCTTCATAGTTTAGCAAACACAAAAGAGAATACAAGTGATCTCAATATTGTCTTTTTCATTTAATTTTGACAAGCCTAAAAAAAAGTTAAAATATTTCTTAGAATGGTGTCTTTTTTGGCAAGTTTATGGTGAGGCTGAAATAAAGATAAAAGTGCACTCATGTATTTCTCATGGTTTAATGAGAATGATAATAGATAAGGGATTTATCACCAAATTTCATCTTGACTAACAAGTAGGAAACAATAGAAGGAAATCAACATTTTCAGATAGCTTAACATTAAGCGTGAAAAGAAGGAAAAAGGAGCTCAAGGTTTTCATTGTTTAGCGAGCATGAAAAGAGGACCAAAAGAAAGCTTGTTCCAGAGAGACAAGTGGTATAACGGTATGCATGTTGTTCTGAGGTTGACAAAACTAACCTAAGCAAAGAAATAGGTAGTGGAAAAGTGTCTGAAAATGGAAATCCACTCATCACAAAAATCTCTCTGAAAGGGTGAGATGGGTTGCAAGATGGAGGCAAGGATGATGAAAAGGTAGGAAGTCAAGCATGGTTGCAAAACATTGAAGACAATGAGAATATGAGACCAAAAAGCAACGATGAAAAGGGTGCCCCCCCCTATAAGTTAATGATGGCTAGAAATAATAAACAAGAGAGACATGAGGCTCAATTTTGATGTCATGGCGGGAACTAAATAAGATCCCCAAAACTACAAATGAACACATCATGAGCACCAAAGTGCTAATCAAGTGCTATTATAGGGCACCCATGAAGGGTAGGCTATACTGCGCAAGTTACGATGTGCAAAAAGACATGGTTAATGCCACAACATGATGAGGGTGGGACCTAAGGCATAGTGAAGTGGTGTGGTAAAGGTCAACAATGCAGTAATAAGTTTGATGAATCCTAACCCTATATGCCAATTTGGACAATATGACCCAAGGCTATAGTGAATGTGATGAAAATTTTACATTTTTGGTCAAAATATATTTAAAAGTTCGTCACAGAATCATTAGTAGCATGAAAAAATAATAAAAATAGATGAAATTTTTAATATAAGAGGAATGGTCAATGTGAAAAGAGACATTTTTGACCCCCTTCTCGATAGAAAAAATGAAAATTTTGACCAACATGTTCATTTGTAACCCACAAGGAGACAAAATCTAGAGAAAACTCTCTTGTAGTAAATTTTTTTTTATTTTTTCAGGTCCTAAGGGCATTAGGCCACAAAATGAGATTCTATCACCACTAAGTTAGTGCTCTTAACCTCCTATTTCATTTTATGTAAATTTTATAGTAGCTTTCCTTGATAATCCTGTGCTAGGGACCCTCTATCCAAATTGAATGTGCTCCAATGCCCCGTTAATGAGAAAAGTGAGAACTGCTAGGCCCTTCAACGCTCCCCTAGGAAACAAACATGGCACTATTAGGCCTAACAAGTCTCACTTTTCTCTATGGCAGAGTGTTAAAGCATATATTTATCAGATCTAGGAAAGAGAAAGCTTGTGTTAAACCAAATTATTGGTACATCGATGTATTTTAATGTTTTCTATGATGGGTTTACAAGGATTTCAAGATTCTAGAGTGGAAGGAAGGAGAACATGGAACCAATGATGAAAGGACAATAACAACCTTATGCGACTATGGCCTTATAAATTTTTTCAAAACCCAACATAAGAGAGGGAAAACTAGACACTTGGACATGATTGTTCAATGGTGGGATCCTACACAACAACATTTTGAGATACAAATACATGTGGTAAAGATAGAGGCAGATGACATCTACTTTCTCATGGGCCTAGTGAGGCAATTAGCCTCTGTAAGGGCATTTGGAGGTAGACTTATGGGGGAGAGGACCATATAGAAATGGATGGTAGAGCATTGCACTCCCACCATGTGGAAGACGAGTGGGAAGATCATGATTAGAGATGTGGTGGACCTCCTAGTCCATATTATTTTGTTTACTATGACCTGAGTGGTGGGTACAATGAGTCCTCATTTGGCTTCTAAGAGTTAGATGGACATTGCAGTGAGGTGCATGGGCCCAACAACATTCAACTAGTGCAAGGGCCTATTGGTGAAATTGAAGGAACAATTGATGAAGTGTAGAAAAATAAAACATAACATGTTTGGGTATGGAAAAATCATTGTATCTTGCTTCTTTGAACAAGTGTCGATACCACAACTAGACATTTTGACACCATGACCAGGGAGATTGGCACCCCATATTGATTAGTGGACCAATTTGATGTCTAGAGTAGGGGGCGGGGCACTGAATTGAAAATATGATGATGACTACTTCAACTAGTTTGATTAAAAGCACACATGGGTCAATAATTATGTGTATGCAGGACCTGGGTTTTGCCAAGACCCTAACTTGATTTTCCCCTTGAAAAGTTGTGGGGAGATCTAGGTAAGTGAAATATTTTTGGAATGTTATGTTTTATTATTTTTTTGGTGGTACGATGCACTAATTGTCAACATGTTTGATGACACAAATGTTTCACCACATAGACCAGAAAGAGAATGTCCGTATGTTCATCGAGGAGAAGTTAGAGAGGTGGAGCCAATAGCAGTCTGGGAGGATTCAGATGAGGAGGAGGATATCGACTGTAGTGAGATGAGATATGCCTACCAAAACTTTGAGGCGATGATGATGGTTCTACCATTCACTCAACTCAAGTATGTACCACAACACATGCAACACCACACTGTAGGTGTTTCTAGTAGGATGGGTCATCTTCTCCGTCATGTGGCTAGGATGGTTGTGCATTACCAAGAACACATGGACTTTGATGATGATTAGATATAGGGTACCTCTTTATGACTATGATTTCTCCCTTCAAGGAAGTTTTGGGACATTAATGTATTAGTTACAAGCTTATGAGCCTAGGTTTGCAATCCCAATTTTTGCACTATACCATTTTGTATGTTTAGGGATGATGTATGAAATCTACATTCTACATATATACATATGTGTTTTGGTTGTTACTTATGGATGCCTTGATTATGATGCATTGGATCCCATGTGTTTTATGTACATGCATGTTCAATAATATTAATGTTATATGTGTGACAAATGTCATTCCAATACATAGTTAGCCAAAAAATTAGCTAATGCATTAGGACCCCTAGGGACATGTTGATAAATGTTGATTACGGCACTTTTTGTTTCAATATATTGTTAACAATTCATTTGTAACCATTTGGGTCAAAATAACTTCATTGTCTTAAAGAATAAAGGAACTTTTTAGATCTCAACATTGAAATAGCATAGTGTATCACATCGACATGACCACCATGACAAATGAAGAGAAATATACATGATAATACACAATATATAACATGGGTTTCGACATTACAATAAAAATTTTAATGCATACATGAAACACATCTCTCTATAATGCCAATATAACATAAATTAAATTCATTACATAAAATTGAATACATTGAATTATTTTCCATGACATTTATAATGCCAAAAAACACAATCCTATTTTTTCACATAAACACCATTTATGGGTTTTGAGTTAAAAGAAAACATAGTTTGAATATAATTTTTTTTTAAGGATTCTAAAACTTTTGGGTGGAACCAATTAATATTTGAAATATTTAGGGTTTTCATTAAAATCCATGAATGTGTTTGAATTTTATCTTGCTATAATGCTAGAAATATTTGTGAACTTTGTAACATTTACAATTAGTTTAACCACTACATAAAAAATGAAAATATATGTAGGTTCTATTAAAAACACATCAAGCAAGTATACATCATTTTATAATTTCTCCATGACACTCATATGTGACACTCATTCCCACCACCTTGTACTTTCCCATGTTGTGAGAGGTGTTACTTGTTGAATTAATCCAACCTCCAAAGTTTGTCATGAAGGTTACAAAAATCATATTTTTTCAAAATGTGTGCAATTAGATTTTGATACCACCATTAATTCTAACCTACCAAGATCTTTCCTGCGATATAAATTTATCCCAATATGACTCCCAAATTGAAAGTTATTCCTATTTAAAGCTAGGCCAATCCTAGAGATTCATATCAACATGAAGTTTCCACGTGGCATGGCTACAATTTGGACCTTGTGGCACCACCACATCAACATCATGCATGGTTCAAATCCTCTTACATGTGGTCCATTTGTGAGGTAGTCACCCCTATGGGGGATTTTATTATGTGGTTCCAAAAAAAATGTAATGGTTTTTATTGTGGATGGGTTTTGACTTCGGACCTCCCCTTGTTAACTCATAAAAATCTATGGGGGCCCCGAGGTGAGTGAGGGTTGTTGATCGGTCCCACACCCTATTCACACCACTCAAAAATGGAGACTCTTTTAAGGTGCCCCCCCCCGGCGAGAGTTCCCATGTCAGACCCCCCCTGTTAACTTACAATGGAGAAGGTAGGGTCTTGGGGGTGAACAACGGTCATTAGTCAATCCCACACTTGGATCATGCCATTCAGAAGTGATGCCTCTTTCAAAAGGGCCTCCATGATGGTGGTGGTCCCATTAGTTGATGATGCTAACTAATGGATATTTTCACAATATTTCCCACCATTGTGCCACCATCATCTCCCCATTATGAAGGCACAATATATTGTAAACAACAATAAGAGAGAGGTGGTCTCATTAGTTGATTGACCTGATAGACAATTTTCACGACAATTTTTGCCACTGCTCCACCACCACTGCCCGATTATGAAAGTCCATTGGGATATAAGTGTTGGTGAGTAGCGGGAGGTCCCATCGATTAATGGTGCTGAAGGATGGAAAATACCATGATAATTATTTCCATTGCTTTTCTACCACCGCCCTATTAAGAAAGTCTAATGGGTCATAAGCACCGATGAGCAACATGTATTCCTATTGATTAATGATGCCGAAAAATGACAAATTCCACAACAATTGCCACCATTGAATGGTTGTGAAATTCCAATGAGTTATAAGTGTTGAAAAGTGGCAGGTGGCGATATGAGTTCCCTTACTCTAAGTTCTACCCTTGGGTCCCAATCTCCTCCATTGTGCATCAACATGAACCAGACATTCATTGAAAACGTAACATATAAAGTAGCATGTGATTCCTGAGTTTGACAACAAAATTAACAGTACAAACATTCCATACAACCAAAGACATAATGAACAGTTGTTAATCATGAACACATAGTGATGTTAAGTATTCCTCCGTGAGCAATACATAACTACACATCAACCAATAACAATACAAGAACTACCACAAATCATAATCAAATATGCTTACCCATTATACTTAAATGAGTGAATTATGTGAGCATGCAATTGAAGGAGGGACTTCCACTCTCCCCCCAATCATAGGCCAACCACACTACAATCTCTCTTGTAGCTAACCACCTTCGAGCGAAATTCAAAGTCTGAGGGAATGCTTGCATAAGGGACATTTTATAATACTGGATTGGTCAAATTCTCAAGAGATCGAGTCCACTTTTAGGGTGGTTCATCAACTAATCTCTTGGAATAAGCACCAAAATGGCCCACTTACTCTATGAGTTACAAAGCATAGGGCTTCACCCAAATTCAAGGAAAAGGTGTGTTTCTCAGTTCTAAGGATTGAATCCACTGTGTAGGTGGTTTAATAACAACTTGGAAAGAACTTACTAGTTTTATTCAATAAGAAAGCATGAAGTGGTTTATCATCCAATGCAAGCACCCAATGGTGTGATTATTGATTCGATGAGCACTTAATGGTTCATCAGCTAAAGAAAAAAATAAGTGGTTCATCAACTAAACTGCAAACACCAAGTGGTTCATCAGCCAGAGGAAAACACTTAGTGGTTGAATTGTAATCTCTAAACAACACATTGGAAACACATAATCAAACAAATATTTTAGTGGCCTCAATCATAGCCACCATAATTAACATCCATAGTCACAGGGTATAGGTTCAAGGCCACAAATCCTCAGAACTCAGAAGGAGAGAAATATTCCAGTTTCACTCGAAACTTAAGATAGTAAATTTCTAAGTAGTTTCCTTATATCCCAATCATCAAATCTTGAATTCACTTCTATTGTGTGCATAGGTAGAATTCCTCTTGTGTCCCTTGGTGCAGCCAGGAGAGCACAACCCTAACTCTTTGGTTCCTTTTTATTAAATGGTTGTCTCCTCAATATGTGAGAGGGAAGGAGGGGAATGGAATCGCCCAATCCAATTTCTGCTCTCATAAATTAACTATTAGAAAATCTGCCAACTCTAGTTTGGCCCTAATCACATCATAGTAAAACCTGTCAGGAAATGGTGTTTCTTAGTTGTGAGTAGTTCCAGAATTTATTTAGATTGGGTATGGATTTTCATGATATGCAATTATAACAAGAAATTACCCTTAGAATAAGGATTTGCAAGGATTTCCCTTCTTTAGTAATGTTAATTAATTATTAATAATAATAAATATCAATTATTTAATCCGAGGTTTAACTAGTTGTGGTTTTCCCACACTAGGGTTTCAGTCACAATTATCATTAAAAAGAGTAGGGGTAAAATAGGGGGATGTTACACATGACATGGCTAACATAATATTTAAAAAAATAGGGTTTTTACTTATAAACAAACACCATTTACAAGTTTTGAGTTAAATGAAAATAGTATTCAAGTCACAAACACTATTTAGAGATTCTTGAACTTGGGTGAAACAAAACAATATTTGAAATATTTTAGGATATCTCATTATATCATGATGTAATGACCATGGCATGCATTATCATACAAAAATATCTTGAGTTGTTTGAAATAATGCAAGAAATGCAGAGGTGGTGTGCTTTATGGATTCTTTGGATTTCTATTGATGTTGTACATGACCCTCCTTTTTATTTACATAGTAAGAAAATTTTATTTTGTTGTTTGGATGATTGATTTTCCTCTTTTGAAGCCCTCAAGGTGTTGAAAGGGAATAATCATTGTAATCCCCTAATTTGAATCCTAAGTTGTAATTTTATTTGTACATATATTATATAGGTTGGTGAGCTAGTATGGATTTTATGCTAGAGTGCCTGTCTATATATATTTTGAGATAGAATGCTTATGTAATATTAAACCAATTAGATTTTTTTTCTTGACATAGTAAACAACTCCATTTTGTAGTTTGGATGATTAATTTTCTTCGTTTGAATTCCTCAAGATGTTTAGAGGGAATAATCATTGTAATACCCCAATTTGTCCCCAAGTTGTAATTATATATGTACATATGTTATATAGGTTGGTAAGATAGTATGCATTTTGTGTTGGAATGCTTATGTATATATGTTTTGAGTTAGAGTGCTTAAGTGATATTTAACCAAAGAGCTTGTATGTTGAAAGGTTGATGGACCTAACTGTTTGTTACCTATATCAATACGTTTCATTTTTCATGATTGGTTATAAAAGGTCCAAATATGCTCTGCTTTGATGATGCAAAGATCCCATATTTCCATAAGGAGACAAGGTGTGTCTATATCTTGATAAGGACTCAATTTTGATGGATGGTCCAACAGCCTAATCTGGATCATGCCATGTTTAAATTTCCTGTTGTAGAATAGAGAAAGAAGTCTGTCCAAACTGTCTAATCTTGGCAGACAAGTAGTTCAGGTAGAGAAGAAAGGTTCCCAACAGTTTAATCTGGGACCTTGGAAGAAATAAGGGTAGAATTTGATAGAAAATCAAAGAAAAAAAAGCCAGAAAAAGAAAAGACACACAAAGGGTCTGCAAGTCCAAGTGCACCCTCCAAGAAGAAACAAAAAAAAATGCTAGGCAAAGTAGCTGGGTAGGTAGATGGGGTTGCAGAAGTGATATTCAGTTCAAAATTTGACTTTGATGGTCAAAATGAGAGAAGCAAAACAGAGAAGCATGTCTAACCTCCCTTCCTTCCCTTTTCCCATTTGTTACTAACATCCCCTCATAAGTTAAAATGCAAGGGAAGATTTATGGTTTCATGGAGGTTCTTCATCCTTTAAAGGCCACATTTCCTATGTAAAAATCTTTTCATTTTGATCTACTCCCTAAACTAAGTGAGTTTCAAACAAACTCAGTGACATTCCCCCTCGCTTACCCCCTCCATCCATATGAACCTCTAATTCTACTATGTAACTCCACTATCTTACCCTTCCCCTACTAGTATTAACACCATTGTGTATAAACCCCAAAGTTTGTATAAATATCCCTCCCCTTGGCATTATAGCCATATGGTCTTTCAAAAAAGGAATCAAAATGGCACCTGATCACTTTGATGAACCTCCATTTCATCTCTCTCCCTATTCCAAGTCATTTCACTCATTAAACCTTCATCTGCAAAGAAAGACCCTATAAAAACCCCTTCCTACCCATAACCCCTTTTGAAATTATGGAAAAACCCAAGAAATCCCGAAAAACCCATAAAAACCCACTATTCCAAGGTTGCCCGCCCGAAGTATTTAAGCAAATATTTTAATTGGCCGGCGGGTCCCCCCCCAACCTGCACGACCCGTCGGAGGACCCGCCAGCCATCCGATCTCCGCTGCCCAGATCTTACGGTGGGCGGTCAATTTCGCTCCCCGACCTACAGACCTTTAGCGTCCGGGGAAAGCGGTTTTCCGCCCCGTACAGGGACGCATGGCAGGCGGTGGGATTGTTCGGAGCCCCCCTCCCCGATACCGCCTTTGCCCAAAGGTGGTGCGGGGAACCCGCTTACCGCCATCCCTGTTACCACCCTCCCTCCTACGTCATGCGCACGTCATCCTGACATCACCTCGCATCTACCCGCCATCGTGTCCTGCCACCCTGGCTCACACCTCAGCGCCACGTCACTTTCGTACCCGGGCCCCACCATGACGTCATGCTGACGTCATCGGCAGAAAAGCGCCAAATGCACACTTTTTCAGTCATTTTCACGCGCAAAAGAAGTAGCCGTTGTCGACCAGCTGCCGCGAAATTTCTCCTCCAGCCATCAAATTCAACATTTCAACCGCTACAAGTCCAGAATTCGATGGCATTAAGCCTCCACATCCCGGCCCGCAAGCTTCCAAGCCAGTTTTTCCAGGTATTTCTCCAGTTTTCCCACTTTTCCCATGCATTCCAATTCTCTGTAAAAATTCACCATTAAAAGACTGGTAAAACTCCTGAATTCAGCTCTGCCTGTTACCTGAAGTAAACCCAAGAAACCTGCACCACCCCTAAACCATAATTTGACATTGGAGTGCTCATTCCACGGGCTGAAACGGTAAAATTGCCCCCGAGGTGCTCGGCATTGTTCCCTTTTGCCAAGTACAGGCCACCTGCATTCTTACCAGAGAAACATCACTATCTCTGCAACTTGCCATTAGCAATTCACATCCCTGTGAAATTTGCAGCAAACTACAAAAGCCAGCTTGCATTTTCCACTAAAAGAAGGACACCAGACTGTGTTTACAGTTGACCTGCTGCTAAAGTCTTTAAGGACTTGTCAAACCATTACCTCTAACTGTACAGATTTAGATTATATCATGGCATCTCCTGCATCCTCATCCCTCAGTGTGGCCCCACTAAATCAAACAAATAAGGAGCTGGAGGCCTTGCCATTCATTGACAAGGATTGTCTCATTGAAGACTTTGAGGGAAACAGGGATTTCTTGCAGACTTTCAGTCAACTGAGGGAGACTATAAGGATGGGCATGGCACACATGGGATTTGGGAGTCAAACCTGCCCTATTACTGTCTTCCAGCTGTGAATGTTTTCCCTGAAATCATTCACCTATGTGCTGAACACTATGATGTGCAGCACAGAGCTGTCAATACTCCATCACGGAGGATCCTCTTCTACATAAATGCTGAGTCCATCAACAAGATGTTACAGTTTGAGCAGACTGAGTTGCTGATCCCATTCTCCATGAGTTATTTGCTGGAAACTGGTGACAAGATGACCAGTGAAGAGCTGCAAAAGGTCACCAGGAACTTCATGAGACTTGAGTGCCAGCCTACGGGGCCACCTCCTTATTTGAATGCACATTTCAATGATATAGGCAGGCTGTTAGTAGATATGATAGCCTATGTGTTGGGATACCAAAACAGTGAGCATGTGGACAAAGCCATGCTAGTGTTGCTGTCTGTTTACAGCCCACGCCAACCCCCTGCCCGAAAGTATAACTTTGCTAAGTTCATAGCCAATAAAATTCATGATCAGTTGAGCAAAGTGGATAGACAGGGGGTCTTCAGATACTCAGCTTACATCTACCATCTGTTCATGTTTCATCATTATGAAGCCTTCCCATGCTACATCAGAAGGCTGGATCATAGAGGGGAGAGAAGATCTGTCATCTTCTGGACCTCAGTTTATCACAAGGTCACAAATTCACCCTATACCTACTGTGAATTTGTTGATCAATTTGTATACCCAATCTCTTGCATGCTGATGAAGTCCCCTCCTCCCAGGATATCTAATGAGATAAATAAAGCTCTACAGCTTTCTAAGAAATATAAAATAGGTGACTGGTACCTATATGAACACCATACTGTATTCAGGGTCTATGGATGTGAGCTCTGTCCATACAGGCTCCCCAAATATGTACCTATGAGGTTGTTTGCCTTGGAGTATTACAGGCAATTAATTCAGTCAGACCTCACCCACTTCCACAGCTCCAAGAAAAAAGCCCACCTTAATTTCAAAAATGAGTTGGGCCCCTTCATCATGAACAAGAAGGAAGGATGGGAAGCTGCAGACTTGATCCTTAAGGACAAATACAAGCTGTCCTATAGTTTTCGATGGGTCCATTATGACCCTCAAGGTTTCATCACTGCTAGGAGAAATAAGTATAGGCTCCTAGGTGTTAAGCATTTCCACTACCCACACATAGAAAAATATGCCAACTTAGAAGAATGGAAGCTGGACACTCTAGTTGAGAGCTTAACTGAAGAAGAAAGAATGCTTAAAAATATGAAAGAGCTTGAGAAGACAATTGACCTGGATTATGTGCAGCAGGTACCTTTCAGACCGCCTCACTCAGTAGGAGAAGGGACCTCGGTTACAAGGACTGCACCACAGACACCTTCTACAACAACAACAGCAATAGACAAAGGCAAAGGCATAATGGGTGCAGAGGATGAAGCATGAAAGGAACAGTCAACCCCTCAAACAGAGCAGCTGAAAGAGAAGCAAACAGAGCAGATGAAAGAGCAACAAACAGGGCAGCAAGAAGGACAAACTGTTCTGCCACAGACTGGGCTGCCAGAAACCCCCATAATGCAAACACCACCACCTCAAACTGAGCCATTGACTGCCCCAGTTTTGCAGACCCTAGCACATGAAGAAAGGGGAATAAAAAGAGAAAGAGAAGAGTCCACTCCTCTCAGTAGATCCTCCCACCAGCCATAAGCCAAAAGGCAAAGGGCAGACTCCCCAGAGGTGGAAGGCATTACTGAAGATGTCTTGAACAGTACGGCAAAGGACAGGGAGGGCAGCCAGCACACGGGGACAAGCTCCTTTCAGCAGGAGCAAACTTTACAGATTGGCTTGGAGGTGTCCTATCCATCATAACAAAGCAAGAAGCCCAAGAGAACCAAGGCTTCTTTTAAGCAAATAAAGGCTCAGAATGAGCTATTGAGGGTTGAGGTATACAAACAGTTCATAGATGCTACACCAACCCAACAAGAGAGACTGATGTCTGTTTATGACATCCAAGAAGAAAAAATGATATTCAGTCATTTTAAGCCCAAAGGGGCGCAGCCTAAGACAGCTGCAGATTTCATAAAGACAAGGGTGGAGGTCCTAGCTAAAGACATACATCCCATGGACCAGATTGAACTCCACAAGAAGACTGGGGAGATGGTCTATGCCACCTTGGAAGAAAAGGCCACATTGGCCCATGCGCTGAAAGAGTCCTTAAAGAACACCAACACTCAGCTAGATTTTGAGAGGGTGTCCTCTAAGGCCAAGGACAATAGAATAAAGTCTCTTGAGGAGATCATTATTGATCTAGGGCATGATCCTAGTGATCCGACAGGTGTAAAGGCCCTCATGAAGAAGAAGGATGATGATCTCAATGCATTGAGGAAGAGATTGAAGCTGCAGCCCACCGAGCACCCTCAAACAGCTGAGCTTCAAAAGCAAAAACAGGTTGAGGACCAGCTAGACCTCTTATTACAGCAGGATCAGAGGATCCGTGAATTGGAGAAAGAGCTGGAAGGAGCAATACAAGACAAACAGGGAGAATCTACTTCCCAAGCTCCTCCAACTACTTCCACAACAGCAGCAACATCAGGGGCAGCAGTGGCCCCCACAACAGAAGCAGCAGGCACATTAGCAGCCCAAGAGGCCAATCCAAGTATAGAGGAATTGACCAAGGCTGTCAAAGAGATGGAACTCCAGGCCAATGAAATAAAGAAAGCCAAGGATAAATTGGTAGAGCTGGATTCCAAATATGACAAGTCTAAGGTAACTGTGGCAGAGCAGGGCAGAGAAATAAAGGCCCTCAAGGACAAGATAAAGGCCTTAGAAAAAGAATTGAATCTAGAAACATCCATGGCCGAAATAAAAAGGATCTTATGGGCCAAAATAGGCAAATCCATCACCCAACAATGGAAATCAATAAAAACGATACATCAGCAGATGGAATTGCTGGGCCAAGCACATATAGAAATCAAGAAGGCCAAAACACTGCTGGGAAACAGACCAGAACAGGCCAACAGAATAATAGACTTCCTAAACAGGCAGGAGCAGGAGGAACTGGCAACCATAGGTATCCCCAACAGAACCGAAGCCGTTCTCACTGCCAAGAAAGTGCTCACTCTCAGGAATTATGTACAAGTTGTGGAGAGGAAGTGCTATGAGATCACAGCAGATGTGGAGGAATTCAAGGTCAAGTTGGCAAAACTGCAAGCAAAGGCCTACCCAGCCTCCTAACTGGTGCAGGAAAATTAGTCTCCCTGGATCAGTTTGCCAACAGAATGGCAACATATATTGAGAATCAGATTACTGCATCTAGCAGTACATCTGAATAGACAGGGCCTCCCTCAAGACAGAGTTTATATGATAAACTGGGAGGCCTATTCTTTATTAAAAATGAAGTGAACCACCTTTTTGAGACTCCTCCTAATTTTTATAGGTATACAGAGGCCGATGAGACCTTAATAAATATTAGGAGGCATCATATGCCTAAGGAAGACTGATGGAAAGCAATGCTTCAAATTCTACCACGGTAGCTCCAGCTGTTCAGTCACTGCCAGCTCCAGGTCAATACAAGACAAACAGAAGGATAAAGTGAGCATTAAAAGTAGCTGAATGCTGACTCAGCATGTAGACTATGACGGCTAGCCAAAATATAAAGAAATGCTCAAATTTTGGTGGTGTACCCTTAGCCAACTCCAAGAGCCACCAAGTCAGCAGTCTCTGACCATTTTCTGACAGCTAAGGGACTAAAAGTGATTACAGCATTTACTCTCTCAGCGGCTGCACTCCAGCAGTTGGTTGAGCATTTATGGAACATTTACTCTCCATTCAGATATTTTCCTATGTAAATTTTGTATATATACTCCCCTTAGTAACACATAAGGTGTTGGTAATTTTTAGTCTGAGGCATGTATACTCTGTACTTTCAGAAAAGTTTAATACAAAGAGCAATTTCAGCTCAGTGATTTCCTGGAACTCTGGTGTCTTGTTGATAATCTAAGTGCTATCGCAGAATCCCTATGTTGTCTGGTGGAATGATATGTTTTCTTTAAACTCTGTTCTGTTTCCCTATGTTATTTTATTTTCATGTTTCCGTTATATCTGGCAATAAAGAAAAAGAATAGTTCAGGACATGTTTCTTCGCACCCTGTGCTCAATCTTATATTGCTGTAAATGTTTT
>APFE030154063.1:0-27290 GCA_000404065.3 Pinus taeda | reverse complement strand
GTGAGATGGAAAATGAAGAAAATAGAGGCCTCAATGATAAAAAGGCTTTTGAGGACCAGTTCACATACTTTTGTCAGATCAAATTTGGAGCTCTCTCTCATACTCTTGGACACTTAGAGAATTATTGGAGCACTCTAGCATTAGAGGAAGAAAGGCAAAGGAAGGACAAGAAAGAAAAAGGGAAGAAAATATCAACCAAGGAAGAGAAGGATCAAGCGACTACATCAATATTACTTGTAGGTATAGAGTTGCATGTATGATTTCCTTACTAGTTTTGGAATACATGGTACATGCATCTGTGTATTTGATTCTCTTGATGTCATTGGCATGGGTATGTCTAGGTGTGACAATGGTTTTCAGCCTTGCCTTTCCATTTTCCAGTTAACCATGGTGTGATGGGGTTCTCTTACTTCTTTGAACTGGATTTCCAAATGGTTTCAAAATTGAGTGGGATGGTCTCAAAAAAAATCACAAGGCATAAGAATCCCTGGACTTCTAAAGGTGGGATTACGGAAAAGCCTAGTTGTGTGTACCCTTATTAGGCCTAGGAATCCCTTGACCTGTAATGGAGAGATACACGGTAAAACCTAGAGGGTGGAGACCTCGTTGTCCCTAGGAATCCATTGATCGGTAAAGGGGTGATACATGGTAAAGCCTAGAGGTGGAGACAGATAAATTCCTTATGGTTTAGATGGAGAGATCCAGAGGAATCCATGCTTGTATAGTCCTAGTGATCCCTAGACTGGTATATGGTGGGATTGTGGTAAAGCCTGGTAGTGTATGTTTCTTATTTGGGCCTAGGAATCCCTAGGCGCGATTGTGGTAAACCCTGGTTGTGGATTCCCTTGATGGACTTAGGAATCCCTTGACACGATTGCGGTAAATCCTGGTTGTGGATTCCCTCATTGGGTCTAGGAATCCATTTACCAGTAATGGTGAGATACACTATAAATCCTAGAGGAAGCCTTGATTGGTTCTGTTTTGAGTCCCACATTGATGCTTGGAATATGGCACAAGGGTGATTGGCTGAAAGAAAGAATTGGTTCAGCTCAATCTATGCTCAGGTTGTATGTGGAAGTCCCTGACTTGGTTGGATTTTGCATATGTTAATAAGATCTCTTTTCCTCTTGTGTTCTATGTGTCAATGTACTTGTTAGTGTGTGTATTTAATGTTTGTTATATCATTTCTATTTTATTGGTACTTATATGTTGGTTATAAGCATGGCCAATGACAAATTTTAGTTATGGTTCTTAACATATTTTGATTGGTAAATGAATGGCTATTGAATGCATGACCAAATAGATGTTATTTCAGCTATTATGAGAAGGCACTAGACCTTCTTGGTGATTTTCATATAAGTATCAAACCTATGTTCAGATATCATTTATAGCTTACATGTTCACAATGTGTTCGATAAAATGTCTGTCATGGTTAGGCTTGGTTAGGTCAAGTCCCTGATCAATTTTTGTGATAGAGGCTTTTTTTTTGTGCCATTTATTGTCCTGGAAGGTCTCATCAAGTTATGGGAAGTGGTCTGGAGACTAACCTTAAAAAAGTGGCTTAAATCTCGCAGTCTCTGGCACAAAACTGGCTGAAAAAGATTGCAGTCTCTCCCTTGCAGGCTTATGGGAGTGACTGGAGGCCTACAGTCACATGGATGCAGGCATGTGCATATGACTGGTTTTTTTTGTGAAAAAACAAGTTAACTCAGGGGTTGGTCACCTGGAGTGGTGGATTAGCTCTTGGGGGTCTTATAGCTCCCAAGGAATGTCAATTTGGTCTTTCTTTTGTCGATTCCACTTCTTTAACTGCACTTAGAGTGTTGAATCATATCATAGTAACTCTTCGTCACATGTTTACCCTGGTGGACCAATTAGCTCGGGTAAATGTGGAAGGAGGGTGTTACAATAGGGGGGTTTTTTCCTGTTACACAATAGCCTATAAATTTTCCTATTTAACAATTTTTCCTCTATATGTGTATTTCTATCTTGATTGGACTGACTATCTTTTCATTGTGTTGCAGGGTTGGGATCGAAAGAGATGACCTTGGGCTTGTCCTCAATAGCTGCATGTTTACCCCATCGATCGGACACCTTTCGAACCACATCCTTTTCAACAGTAGGACTATTATTCTAACTGTGGCATAAATATGGGGTTTCTAGTGTCAAACCTTCATTTTTCGTTTTCCTCAAAGACATAGGTTATGAAACAAACTTAGGGTCACTGACATGGGTTTCATTTCCCAAGGAGTTTGAAGACACCAGAGGGAAAATTCTTCAGGTTTGGGTTTGTCAACAAAACCATTCTTTAGTAGGAAAAGTTCCCACTCTAACCCTATTTTCCTCAATTAAAAATTTACCAAAATTGCAATTAAACCATTATGAATCATATAGTGGTCTTTAAGCCACTTCTGGTATGTTGAAGCCATCTTAACCGACGATACATACAAGAAATGTGGAAGATTCAAGTGGTATCCCCAAAAAACCTTCAATAGTCTAATATGATATAGAAACAACAAACTGTAGCGACCTTCACACGTTAGGTAACATATGATAAATAGTAACATGTTTTTCCATTTGGGTTTCAAATGGGTAACCGACATATCTTTAATGTCACAGGTATATTCTCTTTTGGCCAACAATCTATTCCTTGGAACACTCTTAATTCTATTGGTATTCGGGCATTTTTCACCTTCCAGAGATAGACAAGCACCTTCATCAATGAACTGAGGATCCACTGTCAACTTAATGTCCCAAATCCTAACCCTACAACCATTGAAAGAGGTTGAAAAAGCCTCAGTAACTTCCTAGCTATGTCTTTGGAACAATTTCAAGAATCCAACTAGCCATCAGTTTGAAACAACTGAGTACAATCCTTATAGTCTTCTAACATATCAATTCCCTTGGACTCAAATCAGACAACTCGCGACATGGTGAGACAATACCAGCTTTCCGTATTATAAGATGACTATAAAATCAACAAGCCCTCAAAACCCTAACTTGTTACTAGGAGAGTCAAAACCCAGAAGATATTATCAAATACACCAAATGGAATGGGCTTCGAAAACTCTAGTTACTTTGAGAAATGAATAACGAGGTACAGTCATGAAAAAGCTTGAAATCTTTATTGTCAGAAACCAAAAGGTGTACAAGATTATCTCCATCATAATAACACTACTTTTAATAGCCTCCATAATCCCATTTCCCAATCCTCGTGAACAAAACCTAATTTTAGAGGGTTTGAAATATAATTATAATGTTTAGATCCATGTTTTGGAAATATATTTTGAGTCATAGTCCGATAGGTGTTAGGTATAGGTTTAAATAATAAGCATACCGCCATCGTAATAGGTCTAAAATACATAGTTTATGATTAGGCAGATAGGTCCTGAAAGCTTATAACAAATAATATAATATATGCATTCGAGCAGACCATAAAATAAAATCCAAAAAGACATTAAAAACAATACATAAATAATTGTTACAGAAGAAGAAAAATAAACAAGGGGGCAACCGAGCAGACATTGCTACTCATGCAGTTGATGTTGAGAAACCTTCCAATCACCCCCATAAAGTGAAATTCCTTTGCAAGCTTTGTAAGCATGACCACCTTCTTCGAGAATGTCTTGGTATTCCCAAGATATTAGAAGTGTGGTCCACAAGTTCACATCGACCTTTCTCATCAACCTCTGGAGATCGTGTTGGTGATAAACCTTCTAATAGTAACAGTAAAGCCCATGGGAAAAAGGGAAAAGTCAAATTTCCCCATAGGTTATGTGAAGGGAATAATCCTATTCATATTTGTCCTTATATGGGTTAAGCCTTTAACGTGTTGGATAACCTTACCGCTTCTCAACTCCATCTTCTGACTGGTTATCAAAATTTTTCCCCTGATCCTCCACTGGTTGATCAAGTGATTGATGAGAACTCATTGTTGGTCAATCCCACTCTCTATGGAAGTGAATCCCATGAATCCATTCCCAAGAAACCATTGGTTGAGAAAATGGTTGACCGATTATGCTTTCAATGTCTTATACCTATCCTGTAGAGAGTTGTAACAACCCTGGTGAAAATTCCATGTAATAAAGTTAAAAACAATAAACACGGATGAATGGGACACTTATTCCAAGCTGAATGTTGGGAAAGACATCCTAGGGGTGTTCATTTGGTTGTTTATGGCTAAGGAAATCAGCAAAGGAAATGGCTAAAGAATTAAAAGGCATTTTGGCGCACTTATTTATGAAAATAATGGAAATTAGGAGAAAAGGAAGGTGAAAGGTCACAAGTTGCATGTGAGGAGGAAAATGAAGGAAAATAATGGAAAATGAAGAAAATAGAGGCCTCATTCATAAAAAGGCTTCTAAGGATCAGTTGGTAACCTTTTGTCAGTTCAGTGTTGGAACTCTCTCTCATTATTCTCTCTCTCTCATGCTCTTAGACACTTAGAGTTTTCTTGGAGCACTCTTGAAGGGTGTGGAATACTTGGATTTTTGGAGCAAGAAGAAAAAGGAAGAGCAATAAATCACAAGGCATTGACATCAGCAACTACATCTAATTTACTTGCAGGTCCTCAGTTGCATGTATGATTTCTTCACTAGTTTGGAATGCATGGCATATGCATGTGGTTTCTTGGTTGTGATCTATCATTGGCATGGAGGATTGCCTGGATTGATAGTGGATTGTCTAGCCTTGCCATTTCCTAGGATAGTGATGGTGATTGTGGGTTTACTTTCATTACTTTTTTTTTTATTGATTCTCATGTTTCTTTAGCTTGGGTTGAGTTACTAATCCTGGAGCCTTGGTTGGAAAAATGCTCTGGAGCCCTGTACCAGCTTGGGTTGAGTTACTAGTCCTGGAGCCTTAGTTGGACAAACGCTCTGGAGCCCTATACCAGCTTGGGTTGAGTTACTAGTCCTAGAGTCTTAGTTGGAAAAACGCTCTGGATCCCTTGTTGGGTTGAGTTACTGGTCGTGGAGCCTTGGTTGGACAAACACTCTAGGGTTCGATAAAAGTTGTGGGTTGAGTTATTAGTCCTGGAGCCTTGGTTGGACAAATGCTCTGAAGCTCTGGAAGGCTTGGATAAAGACTGATCTGATGATGTTTTTGTGATGTCCGACCGTCAGTGGAATCACTATTTGATCGGTTAAGGTGGATGGCCTCTGGAAGCCCTAGATGAGTTTTAATTGGTGTGTTTTATGAGATCCCACATTCATGCTTGGAATATGGCACACGGGTGAATGGATGAAGAGAGATTTGGCTCAACCATTCTACGATCGGGTGGAACATGGTAGTCCCATCTCTAGTTGGTTCAGTACATTCATTAATGAGAAATTCATTCCCTTGATTTTCATGTGTAAAGATACTGATGTATTTATGGATTTGATGGTTGATATGTTTATTGTATTTATGTTCCTATTATGTTGGTTATATGCACATTTTATGATAGCAGATATGTATGGCTCTCAACATGTTTTTACTTGTATATGAATGGATAATGTGCCTATGACCTAATAGATGATAATGCAACAAATGGCATGAGGGAACAATGGTTCATAGAGATTCTCAGATAAGTATGAGATCCCAACACTTAATTCTATTGTTTACACCTATAAGTTACATGTCGATATGTTTGACGAAATGTCTGTCATGAATAGTAGGGATCCAGTCAAGGTATTGAACAAGTATTTACTTTAGTACTTTCATTTCCCTGTTACTTTACTGATTTGAAGAGATGGATCAGTTTTGGGCAATGTCCTAGGCTCTGAACCTGAAAAAGTGGCTTAAATATTGGAGTCTCTGGCATAGCACTGACACTTTTGGTCCATAGTCACTGGCAGGAAAGCCTATTAGAGAAAATTTAGGTTGTTGGTCGCTCCCTTGCCTATAGCATGAGAGTGATTATGGACCAAGAGACCTAAAAAAGAAGTGGGACCCAGGGATAGGCTGTCTGAGTGGTTGACTTCTCCTTTAAGGGTTATGTTGATGATGTTAGATGTTTGTATGGTGTGTTTCCATCAGTTCCACTTCCTTAATGTGACTTTCGGAGGTCGAATCATATCATAGTGGTCTCTTATCGTATGTTTACCCCGTTTGGCCAATTGCTTGGGTAGATGTGGGAGGAGGGTGTTACAGAGTGGTATCAGAGCATGGTTGACCCCTCGGACTAGATGGGCTATGTGTTGGTCATGCATGCATGGTAGTTGCATGTGTGTCTCTTACACTTATATACTTGTTACATTTGTTTGACGATTGATTAGGGTTGTAGTATGGTCATCATAGAGAATTTGATATTAATTTCATGAAATGAATTGTCATAAGTATATGACTGACTGTGTATGGATTGTATGTCTCTTACATGTTGATTTTGTGTCGCCTACTTAAATCCTTATATGTTAGGTTACATTCTTGAATATTTGGACTACATGTATCAGTCTTGTAGGTTGATTACAAGATTTGATCGCTTATGTTCGACTACATGTGTTTAAGCATAGGTGTAGTTGATTTGGCATTGCTTATTCATATTGTTGGTTGCATGTGGCATTAGGTACAATGGAGTAATTGTTATTGTCATGCATGAGTTCATAGCATGCATTGTTGATATGGCCTTGCATTGATGACTGGATCCTAGTTAAAGTGATGTTCATGTGTTGATACATTTATTGGTGTATGTCCATATGTTGTTATGATTATGTTATACATGTATCACGTTGATTTGGTGATCGTGTAGACAAGGTATCATCTCCAAGCTATACTAAAGTACGTTGGTTTGTTGTGATTTGGTTTATCTGACATATTACGCCTTAAGAAGAGTCTTTTCAGTAGAAATCACATTGTAGAAAATTTTGCGGACATGTTTCGACCAACTAGTGTGGTTCATCATCAAGATCAGATGAAGATGCATATCATGACACATGCTTAAATACAGGGCGATGTAGAGACCAAAAGATCATATAACGGCTAGCTTATGAAAATTAATATTTTAATAATGATAATATTCCTATAACAGCTAGTTTAAGAATAATAATATTATAATCTATAATAATGATTAAAGATAAATAATATAATGAAAATTAGAAAGATCGAAAAACATAAAATTATTAAGAAAACAAACAATCCAACGGTCACCATACAGGGACAAAGTCAAAAAATTATAAAAAATAAAATAAAAAATTAAATTAGGAGTCAAGCCCTGATTAATGAGTCAAGAATCCTATAACAAAAAATAATAATTAAATTGAGACTAAAGTTAAAACAGTAGCAACAAAGAGGGTAGAATTATTATTATATATTTTATTTTATCTTTTAACGGGCTAGTTTAAGATTAATAATCTTTTATAATTTATTATAATTATTAAAAGATAAATATAATAATATAACTAAAATAATCATCATATTATATACTTATATATAATATATATATACTATATAAAAGAAAGAATAAAAAGGTACACCAAATAATCAAGAAACAAACCACTCCCAAGTTGCAACCCCAAAGACAGGGAACAAAGTCATATACATATATATATACTACTATATATATAGAGAAGAGAGAGATGTCACTGGAGAGAGAGAGGGGAAGAGAGGAGAGCTGATTAATGAGTCAAGATTCTATAACAAAAATAATCAATTAAATGAGACAAATTAAAACAAGCAATAAAAGAATAGTGTTTTTTTTTTTTTGACGGAAAACAGATCAAAAGAATATTAACATCAAACCTTAAAAAACAAAATAATGGCAGAACATGAAAAATCTAGGCATCATATATACATTAAGAAAGTCCATGTCATTGCCAAGGTTAGTCATTTCCATCATCGTAAATTCAAGAAGGCTTTGGAAATTGAAAGAATGCCCAATAATTTAAATAGGAACGATGGTTGGAATATTAGTAGATGCTAGGTCCTGTCCTATCCTCCTAGTTTGTTTTTATTTGCAAATTATTTTGTTTTTTAAGGTTTGACGTTTCTATTTATGATTTTTTTTTGTTTCTATATAAGTATTGCCACCTTTAAAAATAAAAATAAAAGCCCTCCCTTTTGATTGCTTTGACTATTGTATATATATATATATATGACTTGTTTATCTTTGATCTGACTTGATTGTTGTTTGTATTATTGTTATTTTTGTTTCTTATATATACTATATATTATATGTATATATCATATATACTATATATTTAATAATTCATTATAAATAATAAATATTATTAATTTTAAATCAGTCGTTAAAAATAAAATACAAAATAATAATTAATACATAATGTTATCCTTCCTTTGATTGCTGTTTTAATTTTAGTCTCCTTAATCTATTATTTTTGTTATAGGATCTGGACTCATTAATGAGGTCTGACTCATTTATTATTTATTTATTATTTTAATACTTGTTTTAACTCTGTTGTTCCCTGTATTCTGGCTTGACTTGGATCTTCGCTTCTATTACATGTCTTACATTTTTTCGATCTTTCTTAATCACTTATTGTATTATTATCCTCATCTACTTATTATTCTATTACTTAATTATCTATAAAATATAATATTACTTCTTTTAAAACTAGCATATATATCATTATAGGAATATTATTTGATCTTAATAATCATTATTAAAATATTAATTTACATAAACTAGCTGTTATATGATCTGTTGGTCTCTACATCGCCCTCTATTTAAGCCTGTGCTATGATCTGCATCTTCATCTAGTCCTAATGATGAACCACACTCGTTGGTTCGAAACGCGTCGATAAAATTTTCTCCAATGTGATTTCTACCGAAAAGACTCTTCTTAATGTAATATGGATCACAGAAGCCTGAATTCAGAAAATATTATGCCTTGCAAGAAGAAATATCAAATGGCTAGCAAGATGGTTGACTACATAGATTCTCCCTACGAATCTTAAGAGTAGTATGGTGTTGGGAACTCTTCCGTCTTGGAATTGAGACTGAGAAGCCTAAAAGAGGAGATAAGGAGTTGTAAGGTAGATAATGACATAATCATACAGTCACAGGAAAAGTTAGTAGAGGTGAATGTTGTAACACTTCAGATCTTATCGGATTTGCAGTGACAAGGACCACTATGGATCAGTCATGATCAATAAGATAAAACTAATGGGGCATATGGTAATAGATCACATGGTGGTCGTCGATCAGATAAAGATGATACAGTTAGAGATGGTAGATTATTGGACACTCCAGAGAAGAGAAGGGATAGACACAGGTATGATTCTATTTCTAATTCAGATAGGCACTATGATCATCATCGTTCTCATCCTTACAGGAGGAATGATAGGGGATACTTTCCGGATGAGTTTTAGAAGGCAAAGGCACCTAATTTTGATGGAGAGACAAAGAGATCACAGGATGCATAGGCATGGTTTCTTGGTATAAATAAATTCTTCAGGTTGCATGACTACTCAGAGAACATGAAATCAAGAGTGGCTACTTTTAGTCTTAAAGGTAAAGTAGACATCTGGTGGGAAGACGTGAAGAATGTCAGGGACATAAATGAGGAAGATCTGACTTGGAGTGAATTTGAGTGGCTATTTAAGAAGAAGTATTTGTCAGAGAGATACTTCGATGAAAGGGAAAAATAATTCTATGAACTAAAGATGGGATCGATGATAGATGATGAGTACACCGGTAAGTTCTTGGAACTCTTAAGATATGTGCCTTACCTCAAGGAGGAGAAGGATAAGATTCAGAGATTCATTAGTGGATTGCCGATTGAATTTAATGACAAGATTGAATTCGATGAGCTTGGATCATTGGAGGAGGCCATTCGAAATCTAAAGCATTGCTATGAACAATTGAAGTGCAGAACTGAGACTAAGCCAGACTGGAGAGGTAATGTAAAGAACAAAGGAAAATGGCATAAAAAGCGAGCAAGGCCATAGAGTATAGATAACAAGGAGAATGTTGCGCCACCTAAGAAGTTCAATGCATCAGATAGAGGACAAGGACATTAGCCTCAAGAGTCGAGTAAGGAGCCCGTGCGTTGTTGGACTTGTGGTAAAGATCACCTTAGGAGAGATTGTCTGCAACATCATAATGGTAGACCTCAGATATACAGTGCACAGGAGGCGCAGGCTATTGGAGATGTAGGCCAGAGTATTCCTCAGGCAAGTAGGAAGAGCAGAGCATCAGGCATCTATCATTGAGATGGACGGTAAGCTCTGTGATCAAGTTATTTCTATTTTGATTGACCCTGGATCTAATTATAGCTATGTTTGTCCTTACTTGGTGGATAAGTGTGGTTTGAGTAAAGAATTGCATGAAAATCCTTGGTTAGTGCAGTTGGCTACAGGTACAAAGAAGCGAGTTCATCATTGGGTAAGAGCTTGCACATTTGACTTAAATGGTATGCCCACAACAACACATTTAAATGTATTACCGTTGGGTTCATATAGTATGTTATTGGGCATGGATTGGTTGTATCTACATAGAACCAAGGTTGACTACTATGACAAAGCTATTGAGTGTGTTGATGACAATGGGGAACCAAGAGTCTTGCAAGATAAGAAGAAAGCCACATCAGTTAGGATGGTGACATCTATACAAGCAAAAAGTAGTCGCAGGAAAGGGTGCAATTTATTTGTAGTACATATTTCTAGTGATAAGGGTAAGGAGGTTGACGATGTAGATGTGTTGAAACCTGGCATTACAACAGTTCAGGAATGTAATTCCAGAGGACATCACAAAGTTGCCACCATATAGGGAGGTAGACTTTTGTATTGAGTCAATTCCAGGAGGAACTCCAGCATCGAAAGTACCTTACAGGATGAGCACACCTGAGTTGGTTGAATTAAAATTTCAGCTAAAGGAAATGTTGGACAAAGTATACATTAGGCCAAGTCTTTTTTGTGAGGAAGAAATATGGTACCCTCAGATTATGCATTGATTACAGGCAGTTGAAAAAAGTGACTATCAAGAACAGATATCCTTTGTCGAGGATTGATGACTTGTTTAATCAGTTGAAGGGAGCAACAGTGTTCTCGAAGATTTACTTGAGACCTAGATACCATCAGGTATGCATCAAAGAGGAGGATATATACAAGGCTGCGTTCAGGACCAGGTATGGGCATTATGAAATTGTTGTTGTTCCAATTGGCTTAACTGATGGTCCAACTACATTCATGTGTTTGATGAATAGTGTGTTGCGTCCATATTTGGATAAGTTCGTTATTGTGTTCATTGACGATATACTAGTATATTCTAAAAATGAGGAAAAGCATGTCGAACACTTAGCAGCAGTGTTGAGGTTTTTGAGGGAGCATCAGTCGTATGTTAAGCTCAACAAGTGTAGTTTCTTTCAGGCTGAGGTATATTACTTGGGACATGTTCTCTCCAAGGACGGAATTGCAGTAGATCCAGAGAAGATAAGGTCCATCATGGAGTGAGTATCTCCTAAGAATGTGGATGAAGTGAGATATTTCATGGGTTTGGCAGGCTATTACAGGAGGTTCATCAGGAACTTCTCACAAATTTCTTATGCCATGACATCCTTGCAGAGGAAAGATAAGAATTTTGAGTGGACTGAAGAGTGTGAGGCTAGCTTAGAGCAGCTCAAGCAATTGGTAACACATGCAACAGTGCTACAAATTGCGGATCCGAACAAAGAGTTTGTAGTATGTGCAGATGCTTGCAAGAGAGGGCTCGTGGAGTCCTTATGCAAGATGGATAGGTTGTATGTTATGAGTCCCAAAAACTAAAAGAGCACGAGCAGAACTAACTGACACATGATCTCGAGTTGGCAGCGATTATACATGCACCCAAGATGTGGAGGAACTGTCTTCTTGGTTGGAGGTATATGCTTATGATTGATCACATTGGGTTGAGGTATTTGTTTGACTAGTTGAATTCGAATGCTAGGCAGGCTAGGCCATGATCAACAAGTTTGACTTCGAGATCAGGTACATCAAAGGTAAGGAGAATAGGGTGGCATATCCTCTCAGTAGACAGATATAGATACATCACCTGGCAGTTATGAGCTCTTACGGGACAAATTTATAAGACAAAATCTTGCAGGAAGGATGACAGGATGTCATGTATATGGAGATTGTGCACAGGCTGCAGTAGGGCGATAGTAAAGGTACAAGTACATGTAGTGGTGCAGGTACAAATTTAGATATAGGTATAGGCAAAGGTACAAGTATAGGTGCAGGTGCAAAAGGAATGGACTATTTTCTTACATCAGACGGATTGGTCAGCTTCCGAGACAGGAAATATGTACCGGATAGCAGTGAGATCAAGAAGGTGATCTTGGGGGAGTTTCATGCGAAACTATATTCATGTCACCCAGGTTATTAGAAGACACTCACAGTAGTGAAGAGATATTACTATTGGCCAAATCTGAAAAGGGATGTAGCAGAGTTTGTGGCGAGATGTTTCAATTGTCATTGAGTGAAGGCATAGTGCAAACATCCAGGTGGACTGCTACAGTCGATCATGATTCCAAAATGGAAATGGGAGGTCATTTCCATGGATTTCATAACAGGGTTGCCAAAGACAGTGAAACAACATGATTCCATCATGGTAATTGTGGACAGATTAACAAAGGTTGCACACTTTGTTCCGCTGACATGGTTAGACTACATGGTGTCCCAAAGAATATTGTGTCAAACAGGAATGCAAAGTTCACTTCCAAGGTTTTGAATGAGTTATTTGCAGGTTTGGGCATCGATTTGGCCTTCAACACAACTTACCATCCCCAGACAGATGGATAGACAGAGAGGGTCAACATGATATTAGAGGACATGTTGAGGATGTATGTAATGCATCAGCAGAGGAAGTGGGAAGAGTATATCCCTTTGGTCGAGTTTGCATACAGCAATGGTTATCAGGAGTCACTGAGGATGAGTCCTTTTGAGGTATTGTATGGGCGTAGTTGTAACACTCCCATTAGTTGGAGTGATCCCGTTAGCAGGGTGTTGATTGAACCATATATATTGGCAAACATGGAATACGAGATGCAGGTGATGAATAAGAATCTCAAGGCAACACAAGATAGGTAGAAGAGTTATGCAGACAGGAACAGGTTGTTCAAGGAGTTCCAAGTTGGGGAACATGTGCACTTGCTCATCAAACCGAAGAAGAGCTCCTTGTGGATTGTCTCATGTGCCAAGCTGACACTATGGTTTTGTGGACCCTTCACTGTCATTGAGAGGATTGAACCAGTAGCCTATCAACTTGCACTGCCCCTGACAGTGAAATTCCACGATGTTTTCCATGTCTCATTGCTTAAGAAGTATGTTAAATATGTTGATCATGTAATTGATTGGTCTGAATTGCAGGTGGAACCAGATGGGGAATTCCAGTCGAAGCCTTGGTGTATCTTGCAGAAAAAGGTGCTCATGCTTCATAACCGAGAAATCGAGCAAGTTAAAGTGGAACGGAAGCACTTTGGGCCCAATGAAGCTACATGGGAGATGGTCGATTATATGTGGGCCATGAATCCTTCCTTGTTTGTTGGTTGAGGCAAAGAAGCTTTGATATGGTGGTTTGGTGATTGCTTATTGTGGGTTAGTATTTATTTATGATGGCTTGGTATATGCTTCATGGTGGTTTAGTATTTGCTTAAGTTGGTTTAGTATATGCTTATGGCGATTGATATATGCTTTATGATAGTTGATATATGCTATATCATGTTTTGATATATACCTAGATATGATGTTAGTATATGTTTGATATATGTTTTGTTTTGGTATACGATTTGGCATATGTTTTGGTATATATATATATTGATGATGTTGCTATATATACCCATGTGTATGGATGTAAATACCGTAACGAGTTGTGTTATAAATATCCACTATGCGGTATGGGTATCATGTTATTATGATTATGTTTTTATGTTACTATGCTATCACGTGGTTATGTTATCATGATGTCATCATTTCATATGAGTTGGAACTGAGCATGACGATCATTGAAAATACCGTAATGAGTTGTGCTATAAAGTTCCACTATGTGGTATGTTTTCATGTTGTCATGATGTTTTGTCTTGAGCAGATCTTTCATTGTGAATACTGCATCAAGATGTGTTATAAAGTTCCATAAGCAGTATGTCTTCTTTCAACAGGTTGTTGAGGCATATGTGTGATTGAACACCGAGGATGGTGCCCCTCAAGGGGGAGGGTTCTGTAACAACCTTGGTGAAAATTCCATGTAATAAAGTTAAAAACAATAACCACAGATGAATGGGAGACTTATTCCAAGTTGAATGTTGGGCAAGACATCCTAAGGGGTGTTCATTTGGTTGTTTATGGCTAAGGAAATTGGCAAAGGAAATGGCTAAGGCATTAAAAGGTATTTTGGCACATTTATTTATGAGAATAATGGAAATTAGAAGAAAAGGGAGGTGAAAGGTCACAGATTGCATGAGAGGAGGAAAATGATGGAAAATAATGGTAAATGAAGAAATAGAGGCCACATTCATAAAAAGGCCTCTGAGGATCAGTTGTTAACCTTTTGTCAGTTCAGTGTTGGAACTCTCTCTAATTATTCTATCTCTCTCATACTCTTGGATTCTTAGAGTTTTCTTGGAGCACTCTTGAAGGGTGTGGCATACTTGGATTTTTGGAGCAAGAAGGCAAAGGAAGAGTAGGAAAGCGCAAGAAGGCATCAGCATTAGAAACTGCATCAGATTTTCTTGTAGGTACCGAGTTGCATGTATGATTTCTTCACTAGTTTCGCATGCATGGAATATGCATGTGGTTTCTTGGTTGTGATATGTCATTGGCATGGAGGATTGCTTGGATCGACAGTGGATTTCCTAGCCTTGCCATTTCCTGGATATCCATGGTGATTGTGGGTTTACTTTCATTGCTTTTTTTTGGTTGGTTCTCATTTTTCCTTAGCTTGGGTTGAGTTACTAGTCATGGAGCCTTGGTTGGACAAATGCTCTGGAGCCCTATAACAGCTTGGGTTGAGTTACTAGTCCTAGAGCATGGATTGGACAAACGCTCTAGAGCCCTTGGTGGGTTGAGTTACTAGTCTTGGAGCCTTGGTTGGAAAAACGCTCTCGAGCAATGGAAGGCTTGGATACATACCAATCTGATGATGGTTTTGTGATGTCCGGCCATGAGGTGGAACCATTGTTTGATGGGTTCAGGTGGATGGCTTCTAGAAGCCCTGGATGAGTTTTGATTGGTGTGTTTTATGAGATCCCACATTCATGCTTGGAATATGACACGAGGGTGAATGGATGAAGAGATATTTGTCTCAGCCATTCTACAGTCGGATGGAATGTGGTAGTCCCATCTCTGGTTGATTCATTACATACATTAATGATAAATCCATTCCCTTGATTTTCATGTGTAAAGGTACTGATGTATTTATGGATTTGATGGTTGATATGTTTATTGTATTTTTGTTCCTATTATTCTAGTTATATGCACATTTTATGATGATAGATATGTATGGCTCTCAGCATGTTTTTATTTGTATGTGAATGGATAATGTGCTTATGACCTAATAGATGATAATGCAGCAAATGGCATGAGGGAACAATGGTTCATAGCGATTCTCAGATAAGTACGAGATCCCTACACTTAATTCTGTTTTTTACACATGTAGGTTACATTTCAATGATATGTTTGACGAAATACCTGTCATGGCTAGTAGGGATCCATTCAAGGTCTTGAACAATTACTTTCTTTAGCAGTTTTATTTCCCTAATACTTTAATAATTTGAAGAGATGGATTAGTTATGGGTAGTGTCCTCGGCTCTGAGACTGAAAAAGTGGTTTAAATCCTGGGGTTGTTGGCACAACACTGACACTTTTGGTCCACAGTCGCTAGCAGGCAAGCCCGTGAGAGTGAATTTAGGTTGTTGTTCACTCCCTTGCCCATAGAATGAGAGCGAATATGGCCCAAGAGACCTAAAATAGCAGTGGGACCCAAGGACATGCTATATAAGTGGATGCCTTGTCCTCTGAGGGTTATGTTAATGATGTTGGATGTCTGTTTGGTGTGTTTATTTCGGTTCCACTTCCTTAATGTGACTTAGGAAGTCAAATCATATCATAGTGGCCTCTCATCACATGTTTACCCCAGCTAGCCGGTTGCTTGGGTAGATGTGGGAGGAGGGTGTTACAAGTGTGAAGTTCATATCACTCAAGCTCTTCTAATTTCTTTTGATTCCAAATAATTAGGGAGAAATCATCTTGTTCCCACGATATAATGGGACAATCCACTTATTCCCACGATCCGGGGGGGGGGAAACCCTCCTGTTCCTGTAATGCAAGGAGGAAATGATCCCATCCCAATTGCACCCCATCCAAGTAGTTACTTTCTTGTGATTGGAGTCGACTGGAAGGATATCATCTTCCTTCTCATTTGCCTTTTCAGATCACCATACAAGCTTATCATATAACCATACATGGCACAATCATAGATGAAGGCACATTTGTTAGTATTCTATCCTCAACTACTTGGCAAGCTTTAGGTTCTTCGCAGGTTATGCATGTTACCCAGAATATGTTAGCTTTTAATAGAGGAACCAGTCAACCGTTAGGGATCCTTCTTATGTTTCCTACTACTTTGGGAGGAAAATTTTTCTATCTCGATGTGATGGTTGTACAATGCCCTTTTGATTTTAACTTATCTCTTCTCTCTTCTCTCTTTCATGTCATATGTTTTTCGCATGAAGGGAGAATTGTGGCCATTGATCAAATTTCATTCGTTGGTCCTGATTTGACTCCCAATCAAACGTATTACCTAAATGGTCCTTGTATGCAAGTGGTATCACCCCCACCATAGGTTAATTATGTGGCCACTTGTTCCCTGCATGCATCTGCAAATGATCTCATCAGTGATATAGTGCATCATGTACTGGGGGCATTGGAGCCTTATCTTTCCATTAGATCCCTTGACATGCATCCCTTCCAGAGTGTTGTTCTCCCGTCTGGTGAGAAAATCTTGGAACCTATGACCTCTCATAGGTCGTAATCAATGTCCACATGAGGATAGTTCTTTTACTATATCAACTTCATTAAAAAATGAAAAGGTCCCCATGAGGATAGTTCTTTTACTACGTCAACCTCATTTAAAAATGATGAAATAGGTCCCCATGAGGATAGCTCTTTTATATGTCAACATCGTTTAAAAATGAAATAGGTCCCGATAAGGATAGTTCTTTTACTATGTCAACCTCATTAAAAAATGGAATAGGTCCCCATGAGGATAGTTCTTTTACTATGTCAACCTTGTTAAAAAACGAAATAGGTCCCCATGAGGATAGTTCTTTTACTATGTCAACCTTATTAAAAAATGAAATAGGTGTCATGGGGATAGTTCTTTTACTATTTCAACCTCGTTAAAAAATGAAATAGCTGTCATGAAGATAGTTCTTTTACTATGTCAACCTCGTTAAAAAATGAAATAGGTGTCATGAGGATAATTCTTTTACTACATCAACCTCATTAAAAAATGAAACAAGGTGTCAAAGCAGAGTTCCTTTACTTATGTCAAGGTCGTTAAACAATGAAACATGGTGTCATGAGCATGGTTCTTTTCCTGTGTCAAGCTCATTAAAAAATGAAACAAACCCCCTTCCAATTCGAGTCTTTGATTAAATCTCGTAAAATCCCAGTCTAGTCTTTAACTTGATCTCATAAGGGACCTTTCATTCCATCCACCTATTCGTAACCAGTAGTCTCCTTGGGAGAATGAAATGAAGCTTGGGGGGAATGTACCTCGAATTGGGTCATTATGTTGGGGGCATGCAAAATCATCTAAAGAATAGTTTATCTTTGTTTCAAGCTTGTGTAAAAATGAAACCAAATCCATGCACAGTTTTTGCTCATGTTTCAAGCTTGTATACTCAAGCATAGTTTCCCATGTTTCAATCTTGTGTAAAAATGAAACCATTCCCACTTTATTTCTTGTGATTTCCATTTTTATCAGCCTGTTTTTGCTAGATGAACCTCATTTTTTTCATTCCATCGTCACCATCTCTTTGGCCAATCATACTCTTTCACTTGATTCTTTTACCCTTGCCTGAGGAACATCTGCAATGAGTGGTCTTATTAGCCAGCCTCTTGACCTTTACATGTTTTGAGTAGTCCCATCATGACCAGAACCAGGTGCTATCCTTTATACCACTCGTTCTTCTAGGCAGAGTCATCTTTTAGCTCTTTTCTGACTCTCGAAATATTAAAAGATTGTCGAGCACCTGTCTTTTTGAACCCATAAAAAGTAAATGAAAAGAAATCTACTCAATATAAGTTTAACCCTTTTCCGGACTGAGATGGATTAGCTACGAAAAAGGAATACCTTAGTTGAACATGGCTAAGAGGTTCTCTTGAATAAGTGTCGTCCATTGTGTCATTGTCGTCACAAATGTCGTAAAGAAAAAACATTTGTGTAAACTCATTCACCATGAATTATATGCTCAATACATCCCTCAAGAGATGGAGAACTAATGTCTTAAAACAATTTTGGAAAAACATGTAAAAAACCTCAATTTTCAAGACCAACGATACTTTTAGTAGGAAAATCTGTGATGGTAGCCTTTTTTCTAACTAGTGACTAGCGTTGGCAGCACGACTTTTGATAGGAAAATTTGCGTTGGTCCACTTTAGGCAATTTCTCCCAAAATGGAGCAGAAGATTCTCTTACTAGAAGCCTCGAGAACGATGAGCTTGTTATTGTTGAGTAAGGATATGGTCGAGTTCTCCCATTTTTATTCCTTGATCCTACCTTTAAGGATCTTCCCCTTAATATGTGGACCTTCTTCCCCATTTTGTGGATCCCTAACTCCCTCTCCTTCCCTATAAATACATTCCCTTATATCCTCAAATGGTTGGTCAGACTAGATTGGTCAAGATGCTCTTAAATTGTGCCTAATTGTTGCCAATTTGTGAAGGAGAAAGGAGAGCTTAAGAAGTCTTGGCTTGGACTTGGAAACCGATCCCAAAGGAGGCTTCCAACATCAAGGTAGTGGTTGTATGCTTCCCTCTTGTGTTTATTATTAATACAATGCACATTTACTTTCCATAAGCGTGTACATGACTACTTTATTGTTATGATGCTCCTTGATATGTCATATGGTCTACATTAGAATGCATATCCTATGTTTTTCCTTTTTGGTCTTTGTTTGATCTCTCTTACAGGTATTCGTTCGCAACAGAATAGCGTGGACTGAGCCTCGAAGTGAGGAGATCGAGATCGACATCAAAAAGTGACTACATAGGAGTGAGGTAGGCCATCTTTCCTCTCTCATGTCATTCTAATTGAAACTAGGAGAGTTTTGCATGTATTTGTTTCAGTGGTTACTAGATATGCTCATTGTACTAGGGGGGTCACTTCTATCCTAGAAGGGATTAACTAGTTAACAAATTGGCGACTCCACTAGGGATCCTATAGCCCTTTCAATCCTCCTTTTGCATTTGGACTTTTTTATTAGTTTGGCCAACCTTTCAATGATCCTTGGTTTTGATTTCCTTTGAGTCTGTACTCTGAATAGTTGGTCATTTAAGGTATCAGGTCTAGGGGTTTTCTCAAGATCTGCTTGTTTTTCCTGACCAGAATCCTTTTTATCAGACACAGTCGCGTTGACAACACTGATTTCCCTGTAAATTCATGTTGAAGATCCTGTCTTATATTGTCTACCTACACTGAAGAACATCATGGGTTTTGCTGTGAAAAGTAGTGCTGCCAGCACGGGTTTTGCTATGAAAACTAGCGTTGATGACCCTGTCAGCACGGGTTTTTCTATGAAAAGTAACACTGATGACCCTATCAACACGGGTTTTTCTATATAAAGTATCTTTGGTCCTTGAATGTGGGAATTTTTAGGGTCTCTATTGAAAACCCTAGTGTTTCCTAGTCTCTGAGGTCTCTTCTCATATTTATCTACAACAGTCTTTGTCTGTATGCTTCTGATTTCTTTGTGGAATGCAAAAGATCGTCTCTTTCTTGAAGTGGTAAAAAATCGGATATTGATTGAGTTTTTTCAAGTTTTGAGTCGATTGAGATCTTTGTTTACTACTTTGTGTTTGAGAGTTGTTGATTGTTATGTTAATTAAATTGTGATTTCTCTTTTGCATTGATTAAAGAAATCGATTTTGCATTGAATTATTTTTCATTTCGAAAAAATTACTTTTCGTTAAAATTGCATTAGATCACATTGCATTGAAAAGTAATTTTTTGATATTTATCATTGGAAATCAATTACATTGTTTAGTGATTGAAAGCTGAAAGTGCATCGAGTGCATTCTCATTCATTGAAAGAAAAATTGAAATCATTTCACTTTTGGTGGTTGCATTTAGAAAATGAAAGTGAAAGATCTTGTTAGGAAAGTTTTGTTTGTTGCATTCTTTGTTGTTTCATCATTGTTTGAAATCTCTCCCCTTACTAGTTTGGCTTTCATCGAATTGGAAAGGAATATTTTTGTCATATAGTTGCATCTTAGGTGTTTAGGTGACATCACTTCGAGCCATAAAATTGAAACATAATTCAAGATAAACTTAAAATTTACCTCAATTAACCTAAGGAGCATTTGTCATTAACGAAAAAGATTTAGAGGTCTAGGCTAGATATGTGTTCCGGTGTAGTTAACATAGGAGTTGTCGTTATTTTCCAACGTTGTATCCCGGGGGTTAAATCTCGTTCCACGTATGAAGTGTATAGAACCGTTCTCCAGTAAGTTCATGTATATCGGAGGTGCTCCACTCATGGTAAGTATATGGTAACACTCTCATCGAACAGTTGCGCATTAGACAACACTACTACAGACTACACTCCCACATACTGTTGCATATATTTTGGGAGTCCCCTATAGGTTGCTATCCATCCATAGGTAACCAAGTATGTTGCCTTGTATACCGTGATACACTGAACACAACATTCAGGATACTTGGTAAACCTTTAAGCTTAGTTGTCCCTTTTTTTAATTATTTGTTGTTAATTTCTAAAATTAACTGACCATGAAATAATATCCTTCATGTGGAAATACTCCTTAGTAGATCTTAGGTTAAGACTAATGGAAACAGTTCCTAATTCTACCAACCAAGGAAACCACTCTAATGGGAATCATGGTCCTTTTCCTTCTATTGGAAATGTTGGTGCTCCCTATATGGCAACGTTGTCCCTTCTTGGATTTACCATTGGTTTCCTGGTTTGGTTATTTTCGACCCCTATGGTTCTTAATGTCCAAACTTCTCCTCAACCAGGCTCTCCTCCACCTAAACAATATCAACCTCTAGTTGATCCTAAAGTCGACTCTTTTCCTTCTTCGCATGTTCGGCTTTCTTCGTCTTCTTACTCTTCGTCTGGTGAAAGCTTGCAAGTCAGTAACCAGGTGGATAAGAAGAAGAAGAAAAGGAAGATTAAGAAGAAGAAAAATAAGCAAGGGGGAACCCAGCAGCCATTGCTACTGATCCAGTTGATGTTGAGAAACCTTCCAAACACCCCCATAAAGTGAAATTCCCTTGCAAGATTTGTAAGGGTGACCACCTTCTTCGAGACTGTCCTAGTATTCCCAAGATATTAGAAGTGTGGTCCACAGGTTCACATCTAACTTTGTCATCAACCTCTAAAGATTATGTTGGTGATAAACCTTCAACTAGTAATAGTAAAGCCCATGGGAAAAAGGGAAAAGTAAAATTTGCTTGTAGGTTATGTGAAGGGCATCATCCTATTCACCTTTGTTCTTATATGGATGAAGCCTCTAATGTGTTGGATGACCTTATCGCTTCTCAACCCATCTTTCGACTAGTTATTAGAAGCTTTCCCCTGATCCTCCACTAGTTGATTAAGTGATTGATGAGAGCTCATCTCTGGTCAATCCCACTCTCTCTGAAAGTGAATCCCATAAGTCCATTCCTAACCAAACATTGGTCGATAAAATGGTTGACCTGATTCTACTTTTAGTTGATTGTACCTATCCTGCATAGAGTGAAGTTCATACCACTCAAGTTCTTCTAGTTTCTTCAGATTCCAAAGAATTAGGGAGAAATCCTCTTGTTCCCACAATACAGGGGGACAATCCTCCTATTCCTGCGATCCAGGGGGGAAACCCTCCTATTCCTGTAACACAAGGGGGGAATTCTCCTATGCTAATGGAACCCCCTCCAAGTAGTTTAGTCACTTTCTTTGATTGGAGTCGACTGGAAGGATATCGTCTTCCTTCTCATGTGCCTTTTCATATCACCATACAAGCTTATCATATACATGTACCTGGCACAATCATAGATTAATTCACATCTGTTAGTATTTTGTCCTCAACTACTTGGCAAGCTTTAGGTTCTCCGCAGCTTATGCCTATTACCCAGAATCTGTTAGCTTTTAACAAAGGAACCAGTCAACTGTTAGGGATGCTTCCTAAGTTTCCTATTACTTTGGGAGGAAAAATCGTCTATCTCAACATGATGGTTGTCTAAGGCCCTTTGGATTTTAACTTACTCATCGGTCATGACAATGTTTATTTCACGGGAGCTCTTATCTCTTCTCTTTTTCATGTCATATGTTTTCTACATGAAGGAAGAATTGTGGCCATTGATCAAATTTTAGTTCATTGGTCCTGATTTGACTCTCAATCAACCATCTTCCCTAAATGGTCCTTGTATGCAAGTGGTATCACCCCCCCCATAGGTTAATTATGTGGCCACATTTCCATGCCTGCGTCTACTGATGATCTTATCAGTGATATAGTGCATCATGTACTAGGGGCATTGGAGCTTGATATTTCCATTAGATCCTTGACATGTATCCATTCCAGAGCATTGTTCTCTCGTCTGATGAGAACCTCTTGGAAGCTATGACCTCTTATAGGCCGTAATCAAGGTCCCCATGAGGATAATTCTTTTACTATGTCAACCTCGTTAAAAAATGAAATAGGTCCCCATGAGGATAGTTTTTTTACTATATCAACCTCGTTTAAAAATGAAATAGCTCCCCATGAGGATAGTTCTTTTACTATGTCAACCTCGTTAAAAAATTGAATAGGTCCCCATGAGGATAATTCTTTTACTATGTCAACCTCGTTAAAAAATGAAATAACTCTCCTTGAGGATAGTTCTTTTACTAAGTCAACCTCATTAAAAATGAAATAGGTGTCATCGGGATAGTTCTTTTACTATGTCAACCTCGATAAAAAATGAAATAGGTGTCATGAGGATAGTTCTTTTGCTATGTCAACCTCGTTAAAAAATGAAATAGGTGTCATGAGGATAATTATTTTACTAATTCAACCTCATTAAATAATGAAGTAGGTCCCCATAAGAATAGTTATTTTGCTATGTCAACCTCATTAAAAAAAGAAACAAGGTGTCAGAGTAGAGTTCCTTTATTTGTGTCAAGCTCATTAAACAATGAAACAAGGGGTCATGAGCATGGTTCTTTTCCTGTGTCAAGCTCTTTAAAAAATGAAACAAACCCCCTTCCAATTTGAGTCTTTGATTAGATCTCGTAAAATCCCAGTCTAGTCTTTCACTTGATCTCGTAAGTGAACCTTCATTGCATCCACCTTTTAGTAATCAATAGTCTACCTAGGTGAATGAAATGAAGCTTGGAGAGCATGTACCTCGAATTGAGTCATTATGCTAGGGGCATGTAAACTCATCTCAAGCATAGTCATCTTTGTTTCAAGCTTGTGTAAAAATGAAACCAAACCCAAGCATAGTTTATTTCCATTTCAAGTTTATGTAAAAATGAAACCAAATCCAAGCATAGTTTGTTTTCATTTCAAGCTTGTGTAAAAATGAAGCCAAATCCAAGCACAATTTTTTCTCATGTTTCAAGCTTGTGAAAAAATGAAACTATATTCAAGAATACTGAAGCATAGTTTCCTATGTTTCAAGCTTGTGTAAAAATGAAACCATTCCCACCTTACCTCTCATGATTGCCATTTTTATCAACCTGTTTTGTTAGATAAGCCTTGGTTTTTTCATTCCATCGTCACCATCTCTTTGGTCGATCATCTGCTTTCACTTGATTGTTTTACCCTTTCCTAAGGAACATCTGCGATGAGTGGTCTTATTAGCCTTCCTATTGATCTTTACATGTTTTGAGAAGTTCCATTATGACTGGAACCATGTGCTATCCTTTTATACCACTCGTTCTTCCAGGCGGAGTCATTTTTCAACACTTTTCTAACTCTCGAAATATGAAAACATTTTCGAGCACTTGTCTTTTCGAATTCGTAAAAGTAAATGAAAAGACATCTACTCAGTATAAGTTTAACCCTTTTCACGACTGAGATGGACTAGCTCCTAAAAAGGAATACCTTAGTCGAACATGGCTAAGAGGTTCTCAATGAATATTGTTTTCTACCTTCTCAGATTCGAGAGATTATTTATGAAAAGGAACCTTTGGATTTTCCCTTTTGCCTCTTTTTCAAACTCTCTAAACATGAAAAAGACGTCGAGTTACCCTTCATCGGATTCGTAAAAGTGAAACGACGAAGGACTTGTCACCATGATGAGACAGAGCTACTCCTTCCTAGGTCTCGTTAAAAATACTAGGATGGATTCATCCAAAGGATGACCTTATACAACAAGCATATAGTATCCTCTTCAAGCTTGTGATTAAAAATAAAGAGGTACCCGTTGTTATAGTGGGCAGAAAAACGAAAGTAAAGTGTGTTTTGTACCTTGTATAAAAGGCAGCATGTCGCTCTTGAACATGACAATCATATTTATCTCGTGTCAGGTTTGGGATATCCTCTCTTTGCCACTTGCATTCCTAAGTTTGGGAAATATGTTTGTCTCTGATTTGATCACCCATGTTGTCACCATGACCTCTAATCCCATTTTGAGTCAAGTGTTGCGGAACTCTGGAGTCGTGTCACCGATATGTTCAAGAGAAGTCTTATCTACAAAAGTAAAACCTCTTATACCTATGTGACCCTCTCTGTAGCAATCTTGAACAACTACTATCATTTTGATATATCCAATGTTTCATGTCGATGATGTTGGAAACATTATGGCCCTCCTTCGACGGATCACTTCCTTTCCACTTCGGCTCATTATCCAGGGAGTTGATTTAGAAACGCCCTTTTAGTACATTGGAGCTTGCATGCCTCAATCACAAGTTCTTCGTGTTCGACGACAGGCTTACATCATTAGCCTTTGATTGAATGATTGTGCAAGTGTTGAAATTCAGATGACCTATTCACACTTGTACATTGTGTTGATGTATCTTGAGGGACATCATCATTATTGGTGGTTTCTCTTGCGCCTATTAACAGTTTACATTATTGACTGGTAATCAGGTCGTTTCTACCATGTTCGATGTCAGCACATCTATTCACATGGTTAGATTCATACTTTGATCACGATAGAGATGAAGACCCTAGATCTTATCTATCAAAGTTCAGGTTGCGAGGAGCTATTGAATATTCATGATTGTATACATGATTCTTTTCATAAATATGGTTGCGTCCATGTCATGGATCCTTAGACATGATCCTTTTCAGATGGATGGTTGTGTCCATATCGTGGCTTCATGTATTATATGTTGATGTGTATTCAGATGTATTATTAGGCATATGTATATATCAAAGATGTCATATTTGTATCATGTTTGATTTGCAGGTTTCCTGACAGTGGTCTTCCAAGCTCCTTGCCTTAACTGATAAAGCACTTCAACCATCACTTCATGTTCTGCTTTCATTCTTTAAGGGGCATATGTTACACAATATTTTGTCACATTCCTAACTCTATACCTCAAGTGTCATCCTTTGTGCTACTATCGTCAAAAATTTCGTAAAGTGACAAAAGCTGTGTAAACTCATTCACCATGAATTTTATGATTAATACATCACTGAAGAGACAAAGAACTAATGTCTTGAAGCAATTCTAGAAAAACTTGTAAAAAACCTTTATTTGCAAGACCAGTGCTACTTTTAGTAGGCAAATTCGTGTTAGTAACCTTTTGTCTAACTAGTGACTAGCGCCGGCAGTGCGACTTTTGATAGGAAAATCTGCATTGGTCCTCTTCAAGCAATTTCTCCCAAAATGGAGCAGAAGCTTCTTTTACTAGAAGCCTCGAGAACAACAAGTTGGTTATTGTTGAGTAAGGATATGATCAAGTTCTCCCATTTTGAGTCCTTGATCCTACATTTATGGATCTTCCCCTTAAGATGTGGACCTTCTTCCCCATTTTGTGGATCCCTAACTCCCTCCTTCCCTATAAATAAATTCCCTTATACCCTCAAATGGTTGGTCAGACTAGATTGGTCATGATGCTGCTAAATTGCGCCTAATTGCTGCCAATTTGTGAAGGAGAAAGGAGAGCTTAAGAAGTATTGGCTTGGACTTGGAAACCCATCCCAAAGGAGGCTTTCAACATCAAGCGATAGTGGTTGTATTCTTCCCTCTTGTATTTATTATTAATATAATGCATGTTTACTTTCCATAAGCATGTAAATGACTACTTGCTTAGTATGTTAATCCTTGATCTGTCATATGGTTTACATTAGAATGCATATCCCATGTTTTTCCTTTGTTGTCTTTGTTTTATCTCTATTGCAAGTATTTGTTCGCAACATAATAGTGAGGAACGAGATTGGATGTGAGGAGATTGAGATTCAAATCAAAAAGTGACCACATAGGAGTGAGGTAGGCCATTTTCCCTCTCTCATGTCATTCTGATTTAAACTAGGAGAGTTTTGCATGTATTTGTTTCAATGTTTACTAGATCGACTCATTGGACTAGAGGGATTGCTTCTATCCGTAGAAGGGATTGCCTAGTTAACACTGGTTGAATGGAGAAAGTGTGTGGCAAAAGTGAGAAGGATTATCCTAGAATGAGTTCGAGATCACATTGTCTCGAATCTCCATGGTAAGGAAAATCCATTTTCAATGTGGAAGGCATTGACGAATCTGTTTCAAAATAGTAGTGATCATAGGAAGTTGGTGCTGAAGGACAAACTCAGAAAGATCAAGATGGAAAAGGGCAACTCAATTCCGAAGTACTTGACCAAGTTCCCTCAATGTCGGGGTGAGCTTGGTATTGTCGGGATTACAATTGCTGAAGACGATCTTGTGAGCCTAGCACTTCTAGGACTTCCCAAGAGCCAGCATAGTTACCAGGAATCTGTTAATGGGAGGGAGAAGCTACCAGAGTGGGATAAGTTGTGGTCCAACTTTGTACAGGAAGAGATTTGGAGGAACACCATAGACAAATCCTCATCAAAGCATGATGAGAAGGAAAATTGTGCCTTAGCGGGTAAGGCAAAGAAAGGGAAGGGGAATTCATCTCATTCCAAATCAAATTCTTGTTAGGGCGGCAAGAAGAAGGACATGTCGAAAGTCAAGCGCTTTAACTGTCACGAGTTGGTACATTTTTCCACAA
>APFE030154062.1:13509-27620 GCA_000404065.3 Pinus taeda | reverse complement strand
GTTATATTGTGACTCCTCAGACTCCTATATATAGAAAGGAGGTTTTGTCATTTGAATCATCCAATAATTGTTCATTTGTGTAATGTAAAGGAGGTTGCCCCCTTAAAGAGGCTGAATTCTAAGGCGCTCAACTATCTTTTCTTTCTTTTTGTGAGCTGGTTTCATCAAAGGGATATGATAGAAGACAAAAAGGTGTTGCTGGTAAAGGGGGACACTTTGAAGAATACAGTAGATGCATTGACAAAATCTGTGAGTTCTCTTGGTGTAGAGAAACAATGGGCATTGCAGGGCTAGATAAATGACTAAGCTCTCTTGTGCCCCGCTGTGGAAAGAAAACAATAAGTGGGAAAATGTTGGGTTGTGTTATATTCTTTCCACGACTAGCCCACATAGTTAACCGGGGGTTAGAGGAGGGGGGGGCATCACAGGGGGTTTGAGAGGCACCCGTAACCCCACTTTATGGGTTCGGGGCAACGCCTCATAAAATTTGGTTTTGAACCCTATGTTAGGTTGGGCGGACCCACCTATGGTTTTGTGCATGATTTTCACACATGGTTTTGTATGCGATGGTTTTTTGGTCCATGGTATTGGATACTTCGTCATGTATAAATATGTATTGTAACATTGAAAGGAACATAATGAAAAATCAAGCTGGTAGTCCTGGTTTTGGGATCCAGGGGAAATCTCTGTGCCTATGTGTTTTATGTGTTATGCTCTCACATTGTTTATTTTCTGTGTTTTAGAATTTGTATGTAGGTAATTTATGTACGGGGTTAAAACCTACATTTTAATAGGCCTAAACTCATGTGCCCTAATCATCCTTGAAAGGAAACTATTTAAATGTCAACATTTGATTTTTTGAATATCCTAAGCCTCCTCTAAGAAGGTTGGTTCTCCTTAGGTTGGCTCCTATTGAATAGATTATTTCAAAATAAAACTAATTATAGTTGCACTGTTCAGTTCTATTATAGACATGTCTTTTCAAGGGTCACGTTGGCCCTAAACTAGGCTCCTCCAACCACTATAAATTCACCCAACTAGTGGGCATTTGATGCAAGAAATTGTGGATCATTTGAGGCAGAAACAAAGGAGAATTAAACTGAGGTCTGAGCTTCATTGAATGTTTGAAAAAGGCTAAATCTCAAGGAGGGTTTTATCTCTTGTTTTTAGTTTCTCTTGTGGTAGTTTTCTATGCATAACTTTTTGGATTTGAGGCCCTATTCGAGTCTGAAGAATAAGGATACAAGTCTGAGCTTTTGTTAATTTTAGGGCTAAATTGTTCTCTATTGTACATAATTGTAGTTTAAAAAATTTTCAACATTTTTCACTTTACATTCAACCCATATCATCATAAGCAATTATATATAGAGACATTAACATCAATAATGCAATGAAACAATAAGGAACATTAAAATAAAAAGATACACACTAGAGAGTCCATGATATTTGGTCAGAGACCAAGGCAAAACCCCACATAGGGGAATACCCAAAATCAATTTTTCTTTTTCTTAGATATTCATCAGATTTTTAACTGAGATACAAAGTACAATAAGAATGAGACATAAGTCTTTCAACATCAAACACATTAGGCCTCATAGAGCCAACCCTTGAACATATAGGATCCTCATAAGATGGTAGCACATAATTAAAGAAGTCCTCCAAAGGCCTTTGATAGGGATTCCTCCATATTTATAGAAGGTAGCATATATCTCTATCACGATCATATCACTGTTTCCATGTTCATAAATATCACTGTCTAGAATCACTTTCATAAGAACAAGTTTGATTGCCATACATATTTTCATAAGGAGTACCATACATCTATGTCATTTCACTGCCATATATATCACTTATGATATATACAATGACAATAATGAAATTCCATACATCATATTGAAGATATCATTATCATATATCTCTATCATAACCACAAGAGTCAATACTATACGTCATTTTCATAGGCACATGAGTCTATATTTCACTGTCATAAGTACATCATATCATTACCATAGATCACTGTTATAAGTACAAAGATGAACCCTCTTACCATCAACCTTATATTCCAAACCTTCTTCCTTTATAGTCCATCACATGATACTATACTTTAGGGGACAAAAACAACTTGTAATAGCCCTCAACATTATACTCAAGTTACCATATAAAATATGTCCAGCCGAACCTATATCACATTACAAGACTTCAAGCATGGATAGAAAACATACCTCTGGTTGAATGACTTCTTTTCTATCCTCAAAAGTCTTCGGTCCTAAGCACACATACCTAAATTTATTAGCATTGATTAGGGATTCTTGTAGTTACTTAGTCAACCCTAATTCTAGGGCTCAATCTCCTAAAAAACACTACATTATCCTTGAGACAAATTCAACCTAGCATTAGGAACCCATTAGACCTTACGACCCTCCTAGAACATACTTACATTGCACTATAATACAATGATACATCATACACCCAATACACAAATAAATAACCTTCAAAACTTGCATAAATTTTGTCCTTCAAATCCACTAACTCCTACACTGCTTCACAAGAAATCTCGGCTCATATTTATCCACCCAAAATTTGTTATGATAACATTATCCAACAATACTTCGAGGGATCGACCCTTCCTGAAATGAAACGAAGATATGTGGCCATGTTTAGCACAAAAATATGCACAAAATCCACCTAGTATGCTCCTCCACCACTTAGCCATCTCTCTCCATAACTCGACACGAACCATCCACATGAAAAGACACAAAACAAACCTCCTTTTAACTTCAGCTAGCCTCTAGTTTTGCACTAATATCAGACCATCTCCTTTGATATTGATGCACTTGATAGTGTGCTTTGAATGAACTCCAAGGTCTTTAATTTACACAATTCAATGGAGAAGTCAAGGGGTTTCTAAATGCTAATGTGACCCTTCAAATTAGTGAGGTTGACTTGAAGAATATCTTATTAATTTGCTTTTGATAATATTTAAATATATTTCTGAAATGCCTCGGTGATTGCTTGCCCAAATAAATGTCACATCAAATGAGGGGAGTGCCAAATAATAATTTTCCTTTGTCCAAATTTAATTCTCTCTTGGGGAAAGATGGTTTCTTTTTGGGGTAGTCGGGCTTCTCATGCAGTAATTGGATTTCTCTTTGGGAAATTCATCCCAAAGTTGCCGCAAATTTCAACACTCCCTCTTAGCAAGGAAGGAATTTGCGGTTGTACCAAGTGTCTCATCTCGGATGTACATCTCTCAACATAATAAAAGCTCATTTCATATCATTTCATCTCATAAAAGAATAATAACCCGCAATCGACGATAGGGGAGATCAATTTACAACAACCAAGTCCATGCAAGTCATAAATGACCTTGGTAAAGATCATCCAAACCTTATAAGTCTCCACGTCAAGCTCCATGACCTAATCTCAGTTGAACAATGATGAATCGATCCATAGAAGAAGAAGAATGACACACATTGATAATAGGGGAGATCAATCTACCACAACCAAGTCCATGGAAATCATAAATGACCTTGGTAGAGGTCATCCAAACCCTATGTCCATTGACTGACCCTCTCCCAACTTGATCGTCAATAATTAAGTGGTAGAACATTTGCATCCAATACTTAGGGGAAATCAATTTACCACAACCAAGTCCATGGCAAGCATGTCTACCCTTGGTAAAGATCATCCAAACCTTGAGTCTCCTCTCCCATGTGGAAAAGATGGAAGGAAACCCCAACAACCTTAACCGGGTCCACAACCCCTTTAAAAGGGTGACTTGTGGGTAGGATGCATATTGGGGTATGTACTCATCCAAGTACATGGATTTTTTAATGAGTACCCTCACCCAGGAGTTTCGCTACACAACCCCCTTCACCAAGTCCATGGCCAGTCGTAAAGATGGGGGAAGGCATATGCTCAGTTTTATTGATCAACAATGTTCATTGTCAAGGAAGGATATATTCCCATGTACTCCAAGACTCTCTTTGAGATTTAATGGTTTGAAGCGAATGTTAGCAACCTACTCATCTACTGAAGCCTCATTGCTTCAGTTCTGCAACAAATCACTATCAAAGCCTCACTGCTCCCTCTATGTTGGAGCTTCAATGCTCCATCAGTGGCACCAAATTTGACAATCCTATGAATAGCTTTTGAAGTCACACTACTTGTAATATGATTTAGCACTACAGGATTGAGTGCAATGGAAGTTTGCTACCTGCTCTTTGAGGAAATCAAAGAAAAACCCTTATTGAAGTAACACCTTAGTGTGAGAGTGAAAGAAATAATATCCCTTTTCCATTAAAAGAGGATTTGCAAACATGAGGTTGACCTGAACTAACGAATTTGGATTACGACGAGAGGAGAGAGGAAAAAACACGCATCCAAGAGGAAAAAACACGCAGCTAGGGTTTCGAAGAGTTTCAGAGCTTGTTCCTTATGGAGGCCACAGAGGAGGGAGCTCCACTCCCTCCTACAAGGAGGCTGTAGCCAGTAGGGGCAAATCCCCATTGGGAATTGTTAGAGGCTCTGGTGAAGAGGAAAAAAAGAAAAATACTAAAGAAAAGGAGACAGATGGGGTCAGGCCCTAGGAAAATGTCAGTAATCAAGACTAGGAGGAAGAAGACAAAAGACAGAGAACAAGAGACAATAAACAAAAGGGACCATGCATACCCAAAACAGAGACTACTCCTAGAGTAGTGCTAAACGATCTTGCACTGTAGGCCCACAGGGAACACATGGGGACTTACGCTATAATCTGCAAATTTATGGGACTATGGCCCACAGAAAAGGCTTTACAAATGTGGATCATGTACCACTGGAAACCCAAAGGTAGCATCGATCTGCATCTCGGATCAAAGGGATTCTTCACTGTGGTGTTTACAAGTATCGAAGACAAAAACAAAATATTCGAAGGAGGACCCTACTTTTATGCAACAACTGGCCTCTATATGCAACCCTGGATAATGAACTTTGTTATGGAGAAAGAGACTTTCACTTTAGTTCCTATCTGGGTAAGGCTCTATTCTCTTCCCCTTGATTACTGGCAAACTGAATTGCTTGCGGCCATAGGAAATAAACTGGGTTGTTTTGTTAAAGCTTCGGAAGCCAAAAAAGGGGGAAAATACACATCTTATGCAAGAATTTGTGTAGAAATGGATCTATCAGGAGCCCTTCCAGATGAAGTCATCCTGGAAGTTTTTGATGAGGATTGGGTGAAAATAGTGGACTATGAGCATATCCCGTTCAGATGTCATAAATGCCATGAACATGGGCACTTGTTCAGAGATTTCCCTCTCAGCAAAATAGAAAATAGAAGTATACAAAATGCAATAAAGGAAACAAAGAGCTTTCAAAAAGTTGCAAGTAAAGGAAAAGGAGGCAAAAAAGGACCAAAACATCTACGTACTGAGAATCAAAAGGCCAGTCAAAACAGGTATCAAGCTTTGGAAGAGAATGAAGAAATAGCAAATGAAGACCAAACTATGAAGGACGGCCCTAACGAAAAGGAAGAGACATGAAATTGCAACCCAATACAAAAGACGGGTAATGACAAAGAAATTATAATGAATGAATCAAAACTAGAGTTGGATCAGGAAATGACCCATAGTGAAACAGATCTGGAGGATCATGAACTTCAAAAAATTCTAGAAAAGGAACACCTAGATCTAGAAGGGTTCTTGATGCAGGGAACAACGAGAGGGATAGATTCACTACCTCAAGAAGACTGCAACATAATTCAACAATTGTTTTTAAAACTCAAGAAAATGGGTTAGATAAAAGTAAAACCACCGATAAGCAAGAGTACAGAGGTGTGAAGAGAATTAAATCAACTCCAGGATTAGCTACTAGAAGTGCAGGAAAGAAAAGAGGTAGAAAAAAGCAGAAGGACCTACTGATGGAGTGTGGAAATTTAATGATAGACTCAAGTAAGATGAAAGATCTAACCAGTTACTCCTTCACAAATCTTGAATTATGAAGTTCACATCTTGGAAAATTAGAGGTTTGAGTAGTAAAATAAAACAAAGAATGCTAAGTTACAGAATGAAACAAGAAATGCTGGATATGATCTTCATTCAGGAAACCAAATGTTCCATCCAGAAAGTTAAACAAATTCATAGTAAATGGCTAAACAGACTCGAGTATTTAGAAGTTAAAGTTGAAAACACAACGGGGGGCATTCTAACTCTTTGGAATCCCCAGAAAATCAGTATTATAGATGCTGAAGCATCCAGAGATTACTTATCAGTGGTCGTGCAACTAGTTGGGGTTTTGGAAACCTTCATGGTTACAAATGTTTATGGCCCTCAAAAATTAGATGATAAACTTAAATTGATAGACTCCCTAAAAGATCTCAGGAATAGACAGGATAGGATTCCTTGGATCATGGGAGGGTATTTCAACCTGATCAAGTCTCTTTCGGAAAAAAAAGGAGGAACCAAAGTGCTAGCCAAAGATTCTTTAGCGTTCCAATCATTCACAGAAGATATGAAGTTGGTTGATGCAGAAGTGAGCAATGGCTTTTTTACTTGGAATAATAAAAGAGGAGGTGAGGCACAGGTAGCCTCTAAATTAGACAGGTTCTTGATTTCAGAGGAGTTGATGATTATAAACAAAGAAATAACAGCGATAATCCTTCCCTTCGGAGGGTCCGATCACTGGCCGATTCAACTGGAAATCCAAGGTTTGGCTTCTCCCAGAAATAGGCCCTTCAAATTTGAGAACATCTGGTTCTCCCACCCGAATTTCATCAATAACATTGAAAAATGGTAGTCTGAAGATTTGCAATTACAAGGATCACCAATGTACCTCCTTCACAAAAGACTAAAACATGTCAAGTTCAGACTCAAAGAATGGAATAAGAAGGATTTTGGAAACATTTTTGTGAACAAAATATATTTGGAGATCAAAATTCAGGATCTTAACCAGGCTTTGATCCAAGAAGGCTTTGATAAAATTAAAAGTGAACAGGAAGATAAACACCATCAAGAATGGGAAAATTTATGCAAACAAGAGGAAATATTTTGGAGGAAAAAGTCTAGAGTTCAGTGGCTCAAAGAAGGAGAAAGGAACACAAAATTTTTCCACAAGTCCACCATAGCTAATAGAGGACACATCAGAATCTCTTCGATAAAGAACGAGAATGGGGAGCTTTAGAACACTCATAGAAATATTGAAGTTGTGTTTGTTCAGTATTTCCAAAACATCACTCGGGAAAACAATCCAAATAGGGATTATTCCATCAAGGAAATGATAAGGCATATCCCTAAGTTGGTTTCCAAAAAGGAAAATTTTAACCTCAATAGACCGGTCATCGAAGAGGAAGTAAGCGAAGTTCTCAAAGAGATGTAGAATTGTAAAGCACCAGGACCAGACGGTTTCAATGTGGATTTTTTTAAAACTTGTTGGCATATTGTCAAACAGGATATTCTGAATGTGGTGGAGGATTCCAGGTGTAACAATACTATCCTGAAAGCCTTCAATATCGCTTTCATCTATTTGATCCCCAAATAGGATTTAGCGCAAATGGAAAATAAGTATAGACCCATAGCCTTATGTAATGTAGTTTACAAGATAATATCCAAGGTTGTTGCCAATAGACTAAGACCTCTCCTTCCTCACTTAGTATCAGAGGAACAGGCAGGCTATGTGGAGGGCAGACAAATTTTAAATAACATTATCCAAGCCCATGAGGTGGTTCATACGCTTACCAGTAAAAAGTAGGTAGGGATGATCATGCAATTGGATATTGCCAAAGCTTATGACAAGGTGAATTGGAATTACATCAGGAAAGTTCTCACTGTTTTTGGTTTCGATCACAACTGGGTCAGATGGGTCATGGCTCTGGTAACTTCATCCAGCTTTTCAATTTTGGTGAATGCCTCTCCCTCAGAGATCTTCATTCCTTCGAGAGGCCTCAGGCAGGGAGACCCGCTCTCTCCCTTTCTTTTTATCCTCATGATGGAAGGACTAGGTAGATCCATTAAAAATGCTAAGGATTTGGACAAAATTAAAGGTCTTCATTTATCTGAGAATGGTCAAGCTCTGACTCACCAACAATTTGTAGATGACACCATGCTACAAGGAATCTCCACAGTCAAAGAAGCTTCTCCCTATAATCAAATCCTGAAGGATTTTGCCATGCATACAGGTATGGAAGTCAATCTCTCCAAATAAAAAATCTTCTTCTTTAATACTAATATTGATATTCAGAGAAATATCTCAAGAATTCTTGGCTTCCAAAGGGATTCCCTCCCCACAAAGTATTTAGTAATCCCACTCACAGCCAAACCTATGCATAAGAGTACCTGGGAACAAGTGCTTAACAAGATGCAGGACATAGTCAGAAATTGGACCTTCAGGGTCTAGAACTTAGCTAGGCGGTTTGTTCTGACAAAGGCGGTTTTACAATCCATCCCGGTTTTTATGTTATCAGCTCTCCTAGGTCCCAAAGGGGTTTTAGAACAATTTAGGAATATACAAAGAAATTTCTTCTGGGGTAAGGAAGAAACAAAGAAGAAGTGGGCCCTGGTTTCTTGGGACAAAATCTGTAAACCTAAAAGTCATGGGGGCCTGGGTTTGGATGATCAGGAGATTCTCAACAAAGTGCTTGGAGCCAAGCTTTGGTGGAGATGGGTTCAAGAGCCAACAACACAGTGGGGAAGGATATGGAAAGAGAAATATGCCAACTCTTGGCACACTAATGAACTCATAAGGATGTCTAGGAATTTAAAAGGATCTCACATCTGGAACAGAGCCTGGGAAAATAGAAGCCTAGTTCAAAATCACAATTTTTGGGAAATTAGAGCAAGAGATCTTGCACTCTTTTGGGAGGACAAATGGCAACAAGAATCTATGCTTTTATGAGAGGAATTTGTAAGCCTCAAACAGAAAACAAATGTCCAAGGGTTAAACAAAGTTAAGGATTTCTGGGATGGTACTGAAAACTCCAAAAAATGGAGAAGATGGAGGAAAATGGAGGGCAGAGATGACAACCCCATTAGAATAAAATTAGAGGCTCTGGAGAACTTGCTGAAACAAAGAATGATTTTAGGGCAGGATCAATTGAGATGGGGCAATAACAATAAAGGTACCTTTAATCTCAAGGAAGCTAAAGGTATTCTTCTGGAACTTGATTCCAGTGCTCCAGAAAATATCTAGAAGCACCTTTGGAAGCACCAAGGTTGGATAAAGATCAAGCTTTTCATGTGGTTGGTTTATCATAAGAAAATTTTAACGTGGGACAACATAAGGAAAAGAGGGGTAATGGGGCCTTCCAAATGCCGGCTTTGTGAAGAGAAGGAGGAGACCATGGAACACATTCTTAAGAGTTGCTCCTACACCACCTGGTTGTGGGATTCTTTCTCCACCATTTTCCATCAAGCAGACAGGGACATGAGAAGTATCACAAATACCCTAATAAAGTGGAGAGGTAACTATTTGGAGAATGAGTACCTTAACTTAGCCTGGGCCTTAACACCAAGTTTCATTATCTGGAATGTTTGGAAAGAAAGAAATAAAAGAATTTTTAAGAACGAAAAGGTTATTCCTCTAAGACTTTTTGATCCGATCCTAAAACAGCTCAGGGAGACTGTGAGTATCTCAGTTCGCAATCTCCGTAAAAATCCCCCCTCTGAGGTTGAGCTCAGAACTCTTAGACAACTAGGAATGGAAGGAATTATTCCCCAAGGACTGAGCAAGAAGAACATAATTATTGAGACAGAGAAGGACTTCTGGCATCCTCCTCCGAAAAGCTATCTAAAATATAATATCGATGGGGCTTCAAAAGGCAACCCGGGATCAGCAAGTTTTGTAGGAGTTTTAAGAGATTATAAGAGCAGTATCATCTTTATCTTTCACTATCATTTGGGAAGAGCCACAAATAATATGGCATAATTAATGGCTATGGAACAATGTCTTGAGTTTCTGATCCAGTACCATGTTTCAAATGTTATTGTTGAAGCAGACTCAGAGATCACCATTAACTCTGTGAAAAAAATCAATGGCGGATCTCGACCAGAGAAAGTCTTTACATACTGGAAATTAATACAAGTCTACCAAAGAATCTACGTTCACCTCCAGAAGCTTCGAACGATGAGTTTCAATCATGTTCGTAGATCGGCCAACAAACTTGCAGATCTTCTTGCCAATCAAGGGGTGAATAATACTGATGGCGAAATGGCGAAAAAGTGGCAGGAAACACCACAAAATAGAATAAAAGTTCTCTACGAAGAACAAGCGATAGAAGATAAAGAAATATTCAGAAATCAGGCCAGGATGACTAGCACGGATTGAGTTCTCCAGCCAATATTGGTTTTCCTTCCAGCATGCACATGGTTGACAGAAAAGCAAATTTTAGTTTCATTTTACCCTGGAGGCAGTCGGAAGGGATGCACAGTTCTTTGATTGAAAAGGTGCTAGGTATTTTCCCACAAAAGTACCTTACCGGAGTTCAGTTCTGTAGCAGGAACATTCAAATTGCAGGGTTCATTTTTCAGGCTACCAGATGTCTTCCCCTTTTCCGTTTTCGGGCTTGGCAAACTTGGCTTGCACGGTTTTCTGGTGATCACGCATTTCATCAGTGGTTAATGGTTTTGTTATTGTGGGAGTGATTCCATAGAGCTTGTTACATGTGGTAGGTGGTAGACTTTGAAACCACCTTTGATCGCGCACTATTCCTCAGTAGTGTTAGGCCGTGCGATTTGATTTCCGGTCGTTGGATCTAATGCCCTAGATTAACGGTTGGGATCGATCGTGTTGTTGTGGGGTTAGGTGGGCTCTGTCCTCTCTTTCGTTTTGCAGCGCTTTCCCACTCTTTAGTGGTGTGTGGTTTTTGCGCGGTCAGTAGGGTCTATTATTGTGGGTGGGCCTAGGAGACTTTGTTTTTCCCGTTAGTTTGAGTGGGGGCTTGTCTTGCCTTTACATGTTTATTCTCATTATGTAAGTTGATCACCTTAGTAGATTGGGGGGTCTTGATCTTTGAAAGGATTTCAGTTTCCCATTTTCTGGTTAAGGACGGGGCTTTGTACAATATGTAATTTTTCTGTTGATTTAATGAAATAGAAGGATCAGGGCTTGCTTCAACAAAAAAGAAGTAACACCTCAGTGTGTTCTTCCTATTCACAACACTCCTAGATTATTTGGCATAAACATATTGGTGAGCCTTGGTATTGCACTAAGAGTGGTGCAACTCCCAAGGGCTTCTCAACTCTATTTATCAACCCGAGGTTTGTACAAACTTCTAGGTGACAATGCTATATACAAAGTAGATGAAATTTTACTCATGCCACCCTAAACTAGTACACTTGATGAATAGTGCTCCAAGACCATTCTTCTAGATAAAGTTCCCAACTAATAATCTCTTAGAGTAGCTAATGAACAAACCAAACATAAATACATGTTGATGCCTCTTAGAGTTGCTTTCTTTTGGAGGCGGCTTGACAAGGAGGGAATATATCCTGTAGGAAAATTTTTGCTTCAACATGACCCCATTCTCATGAAACCATTATATAGATTTCCATCCAAATAGATCTAACTTTGCAAAATCACTGGGGCGGTTGAGGAGAAAATTTGGAATGAAACTGATGTGCCCTAGAATCCCCCAGAAGTGGACTCCAAAATTCCCAAGCACCTTCACAGAATACATGGTGAGGGGAGGATGCCAATGACTCTCTTCCTTTCATAGCCTAGGAAGAGGAGATTCCATGTGCCTAGATAACACAATGTGTTTGTCCCCAAGGATGTGTCCCATAATTGATTAGAATTCCAAACAAAAGAGTTAATTTCCAACTCCATGAGTGTAGTATTAACTTGAACGCCCGCCCCCTGCTGCCAATTATGATTTTCCCTGGTGTGAAATCTCGAGGTGACATGCTTACCTTGCAGCCTGGTACACCTCCCATTCAATTTCTTTGGTCTATTTGTATCCTCTATCATGTTCACCAACATTCCTTGCTCACACAAATTAATTGTTGATCACGCAGAGTATAGAAACTGAGTGTTGCTTCCTGTGCTTTGGCTTGATAGGAATGATGATGAGGTGTGTTGGTAGCTCCCTTACATGTGTAAGCTGGCGGGAAGGAGAAAACACACCTCCCCACCTTTTTGCATCCCCACCACTCCATTTGGGGACTTTGTAAAGCTAATTGTTAATCTTAATCCCACTATGTAGAAAAGGAGACGGAGGGACAAGAAAATACTCACTATTAAGTTTCCATTTGTAAATGGCCATATACTAAGGTAAAAAGAGAGAGGAAATGTAGTCTTTAATAAGATAAATATATTGCAACCATTTTTGTATGCTCATAATTACATTCCCATAAGCTAGGGAGTGTAAATATACCATTATTTTTGTTTGTTTCCTATGGATAAATTTAAGGCAAGTCTTTATGAAATATTGGAATGACTAAGCAAACACTAAATTTAAAGATTACGATATGTGAAAAACTAGTGTGTCTTCTTATTCCTTGGTGATAGAAGGAATGGGCTAACCCAAACAAGTCATAATCAAGAGCGTCAAATTTAAAGATTAAGATATATGAAAAACCAATATGTCTTCTTATTCTTTAGTAAAAGAAAGAATAAGCTAACCTAGACAATTCATAATCAAGAGTTTAAGTGCTTGCTCCATGACTAAGTTTAACAACCCTATGAAATACTAGTATGTCTTCTTCAGGAAGAGTGAGCTAACTTAGACAAGTCACAATCAAGAATTTAATAGATTGCTCCATGACTAGGTTTAACAACCTTGATTCTTACCTAACAAATAATAAACAAAACAAAATAATGAAAAACAAAGTCTCATTGGATATATAATTGATTCAAAATCTATTATTGGCAATGCACAATAATATTTAAATATCAATAATTGGATATGGAATTATTCAAAATTTATTTTGGGCAAAGTAGGTGGGAAACTACTTAGTTAATTGTGCATAATAATATTCAAATATTAATCATGTAGGTAGTAGGAGTGGAAGGGCCAACCATTGGACTCTAAAAGTGTGGTTGCATGATGATAAAACCTTGTTGATGGAAATGACAGGCCTTGAACTAATTAGAGGCATAAACTATCAATTATAAGAAAAAGAACATGTTAATAGACAAATTTAATTTCTTTAAAACTGGGGTGAAGGACATGGTGACAAAAACTCAAACATTCTAATAAAAACTTTGATGTCAACAACTATAATGGGAGTAAATGCATAGCCAAAATGTACATGGAAGTGAGCATGATGCCAATAAGTCTATGTCCCATTACAAATTAGAAATAAAAGGTGCAAAACTAGTTAGAAATATTTTAAGCAACATAGATTTAAAATTTTGTAAATTTAGCATTTTACAATTACACCAATTAAAATTTAACATGATGTTTTTAGAACACTCTAGTATAAGAATAACATGATGTTTTAGAACACCCTAGTATAGGGTTTCGTGGACAATCATATTTATAAAGAATAAAAATAATAAAGATAATTAAGTATATGAAGAAAACCCTAATCGAGAATAAAAAAATAAAGATAATTAAGTATAAGAAGAAAACCCTAATCGCGAATAAAAAGAGTAAAGATATTTAAGTATAAGAAGAAAACCCTAATGATATAAATAGAAATAAGAGGGGAAGAGGAAGAAGAGGTACCTCTTTCTCATTATCAGGAGAAAGATGCAGAGCTTGAGGTACGTCTTTTTGATTATCAGGAGAAAGATGCAGAGCTTGAGGTACGTCTTTTTGATTATCAGGAGAAAGATGCAAAGCTTGATGATGTTCTTAGAACAATGCCCAACTAGGAAAAAGAGTAGTTGTATAAAGCGAGATGAATTATTTCTCCTAACATTCAAGGCCGAGAAAAGAATGAATGCAAAGAATATATGAGGGACTGCGACAAGAACTCCTCCTCTGCAAGCTGAAGGTAAGTTATTGAGAAGAAATTCATCTGTAGAGTAACATATGTATATTGTGATTGTGATTTGGATTTAGATTTTATCTTGACGATTGAAAAAATAAAAATCTAGATAAAAAACATTGTATTGAACTTTAGATCTACACATTCTTAACTCAGATGTATGCATTATTAGATAAACTCTAAGATCCTCATTTAGATCCATATGTATAT
>APFE030154062.1:0-13111 GCA_000404065.3 Pinus taeda | reverse complement strand
ACAAACTCCTCAAATGGAGAATTATAACCATAGACAAGTAGGAATTAATAATTTCCAACTCCCCCCCTTAATGACTACTTGTCATGATAGTCAAATCCACCATCATCACACGAATTGCATGTACAAAACCTCCAAAAACACAATCTGCCGCCCTCGGACAGATCACAATCTGCAAATTTGGCGTTTCCAATACAACTAAATTGATCCGATCTGCCTCTCATGCAGATCCACTTGAAGGTGAATTGGCGTGATCCTGAAAGATAAACCCGCGCCATTGGCACGATTAATGGCCTAACAGACGCGCCAGTTGGCCATCCTGGTGCTGCTGTCAGCGGGAAAAACGTACCAATCCCCTTCTACTCAGAAAGAATCATCTGAGTCCGAGCCAGGTGTTACTGCAGTCCACCTGCTCCTACGAGCACAAAGCTCCTGTGTACACACAGCCACAAAGGCAATTCGCCACCACCGGGCAGATCCGATCTGCTACCACCGAGCTGATCAAAGATCTCAATTCGCCACCACCGGGCAGATCCGATCTGCTACCACCGAGCGATCAAGGATCTCACTTCGCCACCACCGGGCAGATCCGATCTGCTACCACCGAGCGATCAAGGATCTCACTTTGCCACCACCGGGCAGATCCGATCTGCTACCACTGAGCTGATCAAGGATCTCAGTTTGCCACCACCACCGGGCAGATCCGATCTGCTACCACTGAGCTGATCAAGGATCTCAGTTTGCCACCATCCGGCAACTCCTGTAGCCACTAAGGCTTTATAGATGGTTTCAGGCTGACCACAAACCATTACAAAGTGGTTTTGAGATCACCACGAACTTTCAAATGCCTTAGCAAGGCTTACATTTCAACATTTGGACTTTCTGGTACATACAATGACTATTACAATATACGAGGGAGTCTACTCCACAAACCACACTAAAACAAAAATCTACTTTGTTGTCCACCATCAACATTGTTGCTGCTCCTTTATCCCAAGTTCACATCTTGGGCATCTTTGTCAAATATCTTCTTGGAACTTCATGCTAACCTGTCATTCGTTAGAGTTGCAAATTCTAACAAAATAACTTTGCCTGCATTGAGTTAGCTAGGCTCAATAAGGCCAATAATATTTAAACATGCTTCCAAGAATACAACATAAACTCTTCAAATTTAATTTCTCTACCTATGCCCAAAAATGATTATTTCCCAAACATAGCAGCAACAGAAGGCTATCCAATCAGCTAAAATCAGCATCAAGCGAACAGCAAAAGACTATCCAATTTTCCCATCAACAACAACAGCATCACTAACAAACAGGAATATATGAACCAAATCACCATGACTGCAACCACAACTACATTCGGTTTCCCCGGCTCCATGATGGGCGCCACCACAATTCCGCTGCGCCTGCGATTCTTTGGCAAGACCAATAGCAAAAATGGGCAGGGATTAAAAAAGACTGGTTCCCCGATTTTCTTCAGCAAACACTTGTCTGGAATACCACAGCCAGATTCCACTGACGATTTCAGGTGCCCGATAAGCCTGGAGCTTATGAGCGACCCAATGATTCTATGCACGGGGCAGTCATACGATAGGTCGTCCATCCAGCGCTAGTTCGAATCCGGTAAGCACATATGTCCCAACACCACCATGCCCCTTCATGACACGAGGCTCATACCCAATTACTCTCTTAGGAGCCTCATATCGCAGTGGGCGCAGGCCCATGGTGTCGACTTGAAGCGCATATGTCCAAACTTGGCGGCCAAAACAGGCCAGAGCTGCTTCCAGGTGAAGGCATCCCCATTAACAGTGTTGAACGCCTGATTCCGAGCTGTAACATTAGTGGCAACCCACACTTGCTGCTCGGCAACAAGCTCCATATCGGAGGCATCCATGTACGCCTCTTCCGAGCAAGCCTGGCTTCCCGAGAACACGAATGGCAACGCAGGAAAGTTGCAGAGCGTGGCATAGACCGCCAGGTTCTCGATCACATTGATGAAAGATCGAGCGGATTAGCCGAAGATCATGCCTGGGCGATGCACAGACTAGGTGAGCTGGCCTTCTTTCTTCTTGGCTCTTTGTAACAGCACATCCTCCAGCGCATAATAGAAATTATAAGCATTTATTGAGCGTCCACCACCAGTAAAATGCGACGAGGATTTATAGAACATGATGGAAGAATATGACAGATACGACAGCCACAGAGAAAACAACAGTCCTCGTCCTCGCTTGAAAGCTTTCCTGTTTCCTCAAAAACCACCACTTTCACGAGTAGAAAACCAGATGAGTCCATGGCAGAGGTATGTAGACGCAGTAAATGGACTAGCCCCAGTTTCAGCGAGGAAAAAAATTCCATCATCGCCATTATTGAGACTTCCAGACTACGTTTTCGATCCAGAATCCAATGGGCCAACAGAGATCGACTACCAATCCCCAATGGCTCCGTGGGCGGATGATTCACCCTCCGCATCGTGCCCTTCATCCCCTTACGGGAAAAATATGAGGAGGGTTCCCTCCGAGGGGGCCGTCAACAATTCACCTTCAAAGATGCGAATCGACTTGCACAGAGTTCACAGCTCCCCCAATCTAATTCGGCCTTATCACACGCACATTGTTCCCTTCTCAGTTTATAATATTGTTCCAAACATGCAAGTACTCATGGGTAATAATTGCCATGGCCGAACTGCAACTATACACAAACGAGGAGGAGGATCAAAACTTGAAGGGTCATCAATGCAGCTTGCCCCTCCAACCGCAGACTATTGAGCGAATTCGCCAGATAGATCGAAAACTCTGCGGTCACCTCCCGGATCAGATCTCCTCCACGCGGCCTCTATCCACAGCAAGTTATGGATGTGATCGAGCTCTCTCCAGTTTCTCCGTGCAAAATGGTGCCCAAATTTCTTTCCTCGTCTGATAACTCATGTAGTTTTAACTGGGGCCCTTGCTCGGAATGTCCTGAGAGATGAACATCGATCCGAAAAAACCCTCATCATTGGCATTGCTGTCAAATCCTCCACGTTCCTGGATGCTTCAGCGTCTTGCTGACGCCCTTAAACAACCCGCGCGAACTGACTGTCAACCATAGGCAACCCGCGCGTCGGCGGCGCGCTCACTAGCTCCACCCTGATGGACACGCGCTCACTAGCTCCACCCTGATGGCCGCATTATGATCCGCAGCACTTGCTCTGATCTGGGCTCATTCATAATTCTTCTTGCAGATCCCAACAACAAACGCCACCTTTGAACTAGCACTGTGGCCCTCACGCAGATCCACCACAGGCAGACCACACTCACGAATCGATCCACCAAATTGGATCCTCTATCTTTGCCTCTCTCACCCCACCAGAACACCGCCCAGCTCACTGGAACCCTATTCGATGCTTGATGGACAAACTAGAAATTAAAAAAATAGTCTTTTATTTCCTCAGCCCAGGAGCAGCCCAGCCCACAAGGGGCTAGGCCCTCAGGCTCTGATACCAAGATAAAATTAGCTCAATCAAATAATATATTCTATTGATTAATGAATGAGAAGATTACAAGATATTTATACAATTAATAGTCTCAAGATAGGAATTCTATCTTGGACGTACACTAGTGTGGTTGAGGGATTCTCTCAACCACACACTAATCTAGGAGAAACTAAATCCCTATAATGTAGGAACAAACTCCTCAAATGGAGAAATTACAACCATAGACAAGTAGGAATTAATTATTTCCAACTTCACATATAGAAATTCATTAAATCAACATATGTATTAATAGATTCTGGACACATCCACTATCAACTCCTTACCATAAATTTATGCCTAAAATCCACTTAAAAACTAAACCATATATAGATCTACTAAATTACACCTCATAAATTTGAACGGCTATTATCTACAGTATTAAGTCTATTATCTACTGTATTAAGTCTATAAGTTATTAGATCTCACCTGATAAAACTTCATTAAACCCCACACATAATATCATTGATGAGAAAAAGGAAAAGGGTTTCAAACTAAAAAAGGATTTCAAACTAGTAAACCCGTAGATCCCTCCCGGTGTTGAATCATGAGTATACTCGTTTTGCAGTGTTTTTTGTTTTGTTTTTAAATTAGGGAATGGCTAGGCTAGTGTAATGACTGCGCTTGTCCTTTGAAAATGAGAGTGCCATTTACATGTTTGTTCGTAAACCCTTTTCTCTCTCTGTTTACACGTTTCTATTTTTCAAAATTAGTAAGTCACTCAGAAACAATTATGTGCATTGTCCATGCCTTTTATAAATTACTAATAATAAAATTCTTGCATCTGTTTTTTTTTTCAATAATTTTCCAAATGCTATGATTTTGTTGAGTGTCTGCTTTAAATAAAGTATCAGCTACAACGGTTGTCTTTTGTTTTCTATCTTCATTGTTAAAATATTGTTGAAGTGGAAGATGCTTACATCACCTTTGTTTCAATGGCTATGGATCATAACATGAGATATTTTTGAATATTTGGTATTTTATTTGGCTTTCAAGTTTTTTTGGTTTATATGTGGAGTTAGAATATTGTTGAAGTGGAAGATGCCTACATCACCTTTGTTTCAATGGCCCGTGGATCATAACATGAGATATTTTTGAATATTTGGTATTTTGTTTGGCTTTCAATTCTTTTTGGTTTATATGTGGAATCAAGCACTAGCAAAAATAATTTTATGTGATGTGTAAATCAAGCTCTAGTAAGAATTAAAAAAACTAGATTATTTGCAAACTAAATGCATGAACTTTGCTAGTGTTTAAGATTTGTCATACTACACTTATTATTTGTTAGGATAAAAAAGCCTACAACCAATTGACTTACGATTTTTGTGGTTGCTAAGGGAAAGTAAGAATATAATGGAACATATATTGCTTATGTAAGAAAGTGGCATTAGCATAATTGCTTTGAAAAAATAAGCCATAACATAATGTGTTAAGTGTATAGCTAGAGTAAGTTAGACAAAGGATGCTAGAAAATATTAATAAGACACAGAATCAATCCAAGCTTATATGCCAAAGAATTGCAACAAAGATGTTAAAATCCTTAGCTATAGCTTGTCAACTTCAAGATGTACTTATGAGGCATTGTACACTGTGTGAAAATTACAAAAAGACACCTATCTACTTAAGAAGGAGACCCATCAATTCTATAATGTACAGTCTACTTGTTAAGAAAAGTTGAAAAATACTAAAGCAATAATCAAAAGCAAGGTAAAAAAACACAAAAGGAAAAATGCTTTAAAACAAGACTTGAAATCAACTAATAATCAGAGTTTAAGTATACTTGTCCTGAATGAAATTTGAATGAAATTTGACATGAAGTGTTGCAAGTTCAAGTAAATTGTTACACTATAGTGCTAAATATTATTAATATTTAGCACTATTAATATCATTATTTTTCTACCAAAATATTGAGAAGCTGTAATATTATTTTCAGTTTGTTTATATCTAGATTGGAACTCTTTCCCAAATAACCTAGAAAATAAATTAGTTCTTCCTTATTCAAATCATGAAATTAGATCAGACATTTCTTTAGTGTTATCACCGTTTAAGTTATTTAATTGATTTTGTATACGTATTATCTTGTTCTCCGTTTCAGGGAGTTTGAGTTGGAAAACAGAGCCAATATAAATGCTTGAGCAGAGTCATTCCCGTACAGCCCAGTACTGCGATTCTAGCTCAAGGGAACGAATACTCTAGCTCAAGGGAACGAAGAGTAAAGCACCGGAAAAATAAAAAGAAAACTGTTCAAAAGTTTCCCAATGGTTTAGATGGATAACGGAGATAAGATACCGAGAATCTGGCGCGACAACAGGGTCAAAGGATAATGTATATTTTTAGCGTTCAATAAGACGAACGCTTGTGGTGTTTTGTAAAGAAACTTAGGTCATAATGAATAAAATATGTCTCATTTTTATTTACATAATGGTTGTTTACTGTAGTATTATGTCGAAAAATCTACCGCCTTTCGATTCCAGTCTCTGCGGGAAGTTACATTGTACCTTTTATCTGGTAAGAAACCGAAGCCGAAGGATAGGTTACTGGGAAGCCAAAAATATGAAGCATTTGTTGCTCCACCGTCAACAAATTCTAGTCCCCAAAGAGTGGCGGAATTGGAATATGTGAATTCTCTTTTCAAATCAAAACAACGTATTGTCTCAAATCTAGCGAACGTTGGATATGTTCTTATCAATGTGATATATTCTTCTGTTTTCTGTAATCTCAAAGAACTTTTTTTTTGTTTGCTACTTGCTACTTCTTACATGTGTAGATGCTGCGTGTCAATATATATTAGTATTTAGGATTATTTTGAAAATATATATTAGTATTTAGGATTATTTTGAAAAGATGTTCATGTTTAAAAAGATGCTTGTTTAAAATATCTGAAACTAGGCTGAAAATTGAGCACTTTGCATGGAGAGATTTTGAATTTAGTCCACCGACTGGATTTTGGTTTCTAGGACGATTCTTCACATTTCGGTCTGAGCATTATTCCTTCTTGACTTCAGCAAGGAATTGCCTAATACTTGTAAAGAGACTTTGGTTATTAATAAAAGCAGTGCAATTCAATTCGAGATTCTAGGACGATTCTTCACATTTCGGTTTGAGCATTAATCCTTCTTGACTTCAGCAAGGAATCGCCTATAACAAGGAATTGCCTAATACTAATGCAGTCGGGAGACTTTCAAAATAATAATGCAGTCGGGCAACTCTTAATTTGGACGCAGAAAGCTCTCACATGGCAGGGATCGGATCAATAATCTCCAATTCACGATGCGGAGTCGTCGAGAATTGACTGAAGCACAAGGACCTGGAACGGATGACTGAAGCACAAGGACCTGAAACGGATGACTGAAGCACAAGGAGATGAGATGAAAAGAATCTGGTTGTGCTTCAATGGCTTTCTTTTGATTATGCACAGCCTTAGCTTTGGAAGACCCGGGGACAATTAATAACGAGCAGTAGAACCGTACATTAAAATATGATAAAAATATGATAAAAGCTAGAAATCATGGATGTTACATTAAAATATTTCAAACTGAGGAGCATATTTCAAACTGGCAGCATATTTGAAAGCTTTAGCCACCATTAAAATATCATGATTTCTTATGACTTTTTCTCGAAAAAAAAATAAAATCTTTGATATGGGATATACTACAAAAAAAAGCTGGCAGAGTCCTGGGAGGTGCCCATTATCTATGGAAAATTATGCAAGCATCAACCAAATTTCTGTTCAATGTTATTTTACTGAAGTGGTATGTAGTGCTACAAAATCTATCACTAGTGGCAAAGGGGTACGGTATGAAGACACATAAGAAACATCAGAAATCTGGTTGGATATCAAGAGGTAAGATCTGAAGCACATCGACAGTCGATCTCTTCTATGTTTTATTTTATGGGTGGTATGGTTAACTAGGAATTCCTATTCCAAGGAGCATGTAAATAACCATACGAAATCTTTTGCAAACTTAAACGAGCCTATCTACTGCTTGAGAAACCAAAGAAGTGAAAAAGTATTGATTTGTTGTAGATCCAAGAATAGAGACATCAAGTATTCATGTGTATTTAAAGGCGCCTCAAAATATCGAGGTTCACCTTTCTGACTTCAACAAAATCAGATTTGAGTGTGTTTTGTGCAGTGGCGCACAATCACCTATGAAGAAATCAAGGTCTTATCTATTTTGATGAAATTATCCTTGGAAGGAGGACTCGGGGTCATCAATATTTATGGATACTATTTACTGGTGGTGGAATGGCTAAGGGGAATTAGAATGCAAAGAAATATAGATGTATTTGATAGTTTTCAACGCATGAAAGAAATCAAATTAAGCTTCACTAAAATCCACATTCGTCACATTTATTGAGAGCACAACCATGATCCAAACAAGCTTGTTGAAAAGATCCAAGCTCTCTCTTTTTAAGACTTTTTGAGATGGGGATTGCTTTCTAAGAGGTTTGAAAAATCTATGTAATGGGTAGTTTTCATTTTTGATGATCTATCTTGGAGTTTTATGGAGGTTTAGTTTGTGAACTCTATAACTGAGCTTATGCACCTTAATGTTTTGTCAAAAACTCATTTGTATTCCTTTTATTTTAAATAATGGAAGGGTTTATGTTATATTTCTTCGAAAAGCATTATAAATATATACAATAGAAATTAGTCATAAAGCTAGAAATCATGGATGGTACATTAAAATATGATAAAATAATATTAGGGGCATCAATTAACATGATAAAAGACACCACAATGATCCATTACATCGACTTTTACGATTCAACTGGCCTTGATGGACCCATAGGACCCATTATGTTGTGATAAGGGAACAACATGCCCTCCCTCCTTAAGAGATTTGTCCTTTAAGCATTAAGATGATTTCAAATAGTAAGAATTCCTCTTATTTTTTCTTAGTGCTTTCCATGCTTAATTATCTATCCATCCATTTGTAACTATTATTGGTGCCAATCCTTGATAATCTAACGCTATTAGGTTGTTTTCTTTTTATTCCATGTATTATCTTCATTTTTCCAATTTGTTGTAGTTTTTAGTTTTATCATATACTTGTTCCTTGGCTTTTGAGTACATGAATTCCATTGGTTCTTCCATTTATTTTCGTTGAACGAGGTTACTAATATGCACTTTCCTGTATTCATTATAGGCATTCCTAGTAATGAGGATATCAATATTGTTCCACCTTTTAAGGTTTTTCTCCATCATGCACAACATTATCATTAATCTTCCTTTCTAGTATAGTACTATGCCCTAGCTTGTGTTCTTGATCTTTGATTGCGGTCACTTCTGAGATAATACTATCATATTTTGTCTTTAACCATGATCTCTACTTCAAGTTTAAGAAATTTGTGGCAACCTTGTTATATCTTCTATTCCTTCCCCTTTTGAAACTGAATTATTGTACCATCCATCAACTTTTGTTTATCCATCTTCAAGTCCTTTTTGAATTTTTATTTGTCTTCATCTCTATTTAAGGCTTCATCAAACTTATGACATATTCCCTCTTCAACTCTCTTGCTCATCTCATCAAGTATGAGCTTTGGTTCGTTAACCTCAACAACCTTTGATAATTACTCCCTAGAAGATTAGATCTACTAAATAAAAAACATGGATGAGAATTTAACACTTAATAAAATATAATGGTGGAAGCAAAATGATCGCACCAATTTCATACACATGCACACACAATTTTTCCCTTCAAAATCTGTTGTTTCACTAATTTAATTCTACAACATACAAGGGCTCCCTTCTTGGGGTAATGGCCATTTGAGGAAAAATACTAATACAACAAGAACTTGGAATTAATTCAATTGATCAAACCATTTGTACTTCGATTTGCTAGCTGATTTGGACCCATTGCTTACTGCCCCTTGCACTCTTCCTCACACCCTGCACACAAGGATGAATATCCTTCACCTAGTCATTGAGTTCTAACAATCACCGTCTTGTGTTTAAAGATGTTTATTCTCCCTTAGCCTAGCCCATGTACCCGCTGTACATTGTAGTTGTTGTCACCATGCTACTGCACTACATGTACAAACTAGTATGAATTTACAGCGCAAACTTCTCTTCTATCAACCTCCACACATCCTTTGGCTTTTGTGGCTACTATATGGAACTCTGTGGCTATGTATAATAGTGTATGATTCCCCCTGCACACTAATGACTTCATGCACATGATCTAATGACTTTCAATGTTTGCATCACTTAACTTGGTTGTTGTTGGGATCTTTTTACATGTCTCAGACTTGGTGACAATCCTTTCTTGTTTTTCGCATGCAGATTGGCAGCTAGAAGTTGTCTTTATTTACTTTTAGCTCGTGCTCTAACCCATCAAGACATTTTTTTTGTCAGTTGCACTTGATGCCTATGGCTACATTCCACTTTTTATGTTTCAAACTCATTTGTTTTTCGCCATACAACCTTAGTGGAAGCTGGAAGCCCCCACCACCCACCCACCCCCTTTTTGTTTTTCTCAATCACCATATGGTTAGCCTTTACCACAAAGTTGGACAACTACCACTTTAATATCTCTCTTAGGCATTGTATGACATATGGCCAACCTTGAATGCAATTTTTTGCCTGGTTGTGTCTACCCCTGGCTTGATTCGTACAATCTCTGATTCCTGCATGAATGTCTCCTGTACATTAACTTCTGGTTGATTCTTTCTGTGCTTTGTGGCTCAATCTTCTTGTGCAACTCCTATAGATTAGCCTTCAGAGGTTGTGCTTTGATACCATGCTAATTTCTAACCCCAATGATTTGGTTAAATACTTCCCAATAGATCAGATCTATTGACCCAAAAAAAATGTGTAAGATTTTAACATTTAAATAGAATATAACAACTGAAGGGAAATGATTACACCAATCTCATACACGTACAAATAATTTCTTCCCTTCAAAATTTGTTGTTTCATTAATTAAAGTCTATAGCATACAATGGCTTTGTTCCTGGGATAATGGCCCTATGACGAAAAATACATGTGACCCAACAAAATGGGTAACCCCATAGGATAAACTTTTGTCCTCCACTTGATAGCCAATCGGTCAGCCGGACAACCAACAACCCCTGAGAGCCACCATTAGCTGATGATATGCCATATATCTCCCCCACTTGCATTAGTGGTGTGTTTCTTACCCATCTAGATTAGCATTTGGGCAAAGGTGGGAAACCACTCACAAGGTATTTTGATCATTTTGCATTTGAGTGCTTATAGTTGTTTGTCTTTGGGAATTTAGTATGGATTATGGGGTGATCTGGATGATTGGCAGACCTTGAGTGCATTCTTGATCTCTCACCTTACTTGGGGGTTAATCTTTGATCCTAGTTTGTTGGGACTTCCCTTAAGGACCACTGGGTTATAGGAGGGGCACTACTTGGAAAGGCATGAATGAGATAACATGTTCCATCTTCCCTATGTCACACTTGACACCTTCCATCCTACACTACAAGTCCATATCTCTCCTCCATTCTTTGGGTACAACTTGTCATTGGTTCTTCGGGACTTGGCACTCATATGTTCACATACCTTGACTAGGGCCCAATTTTTTTTCCAGGAGGTTGATGCTACTAAAAGAAACAAAAAGAAATGTTAAAATGCAAAAGATGGCCAGGGATAGAAGAATTAGCGTGTGGGAAAAATCCTAGCATGAACTCTACCTTCCAAATATGTCTATCACCCAATTCTTGAGAACATGTTGCTCCATTTTATCATAAAGGAGCCCTTGCATGTCCCAACCCCAATGAGCAATAAATTGACTCATCTTAAAGGGCTAATAAAATTGCTACTTCATACAAAGCAAGCTCTAACCCTTGAACTATAAGTGGTAATACAAGGGAAAATCAAGAAGTAAAAGGTGCACAAGAGGGGTGGAAAAACCAAGGTTGAAATGGTAACTCATGCATTTACGAATGCTTCCTCCTCACATCTATACACTTAGGACATGGACACCCCCATCATCTACCACCCTTGACCATGACACTTGGTAATGAAGTCTCTGTTGCCACATTACTATTCACTAACACCTAATAATTGAGGGGTGGACTAGAGAAATGCTACTTCCCCTTAGGGTTTGGAAATGCCTAATAGTGTTGACCTTTAGCCACTCCTACCTAGGGAAAAACACCTTTGCAAGTTTAGGGCCCTGATTTTAATAAGGGATCCTTGTTTGAAGTATCAAATTTCCCTTAACATTCAAGTTTGGTTCACTAAGATGCATTATTGATATTTGTCCCTAATGACTAGTTTCTTTCACTAGAATCCATGTTGTTCTTGTTAGGTGGTTCTATAGCCCAAGTGTTGGGCACCCACTCCACATGCACCCCGACCCTTTCGAGGAGTACATTGGCACAAACAAGTGAAGCATTGAGAGTCAGGAGCCTCCTAGCAACATCATCAATGACACATGTCCCAGAGCACCCCAGTGCCCCAGACATTGGTTGAATTTGACCCAGGTTTGAGGATTCTTAAGGATGACACAACTGGACCCAGCATGCCCCCAGGTTGGTCTTGACACAACTGGACCTAGCATGCCCCAAGTTGGTCTTGACACAACTTGAAGGAAAACAATTGATTAAGAGCCCAAATGAGGTTGATCTCACACTAAGAGACTAGGGAGGGTTTGTTGCACCAAAGGAAGCCCTAACACTGGAGGAGGCCACTTCCAACAATTGGAGACCCATGGAAACCACTTTGTGGCACCCCAACTGGATCTTAGGACCCCAACTCTCAAATCATGAACTTTGCAAGAATCTACACCTTCTTGGACACCTCATCACCCTTGGGCATGGCATTTGGAGCATTTACTATTGGTGACATTAGCATGAGAGTGCCTACAACTCACACGTGTGGACAAATTAGGGCACATTTTGATATAGCTAGTCGGTTAGCTTGTAATTCTATGACTTGTTTTAGGGTCTTTGTTAGGCTTATTATTAGTCGTAATCCTCATATAAATAGAGGATAGGCTCATTGTTTGGATCATCATCACTTGTGACTTATTTTGGCCCTCTTAGAGATTTTCAACCTTGTTTTCTTGTGGAGATGTGACTTTATAGTGTATTTTTCTACTTGGAGCTATTTCGTTGGTGTCGAAGATGTCATTTTGGAGCAATAAAGGCTTGTTCATGCATTCTATCTTGTTCCTTTTGGCTTGCTATTTCTCAAGCTCTATATCATTTGTACCTTGAATAGGCCTCATTAGAGGAAGCGAATTGCCCCATCATGCTTGATGAGCCTTGTTCTTAGGAAGAGTTGTCCTAAACCTATCTTGTCACCTTATCCCTTGGATTTAACATCTCTCATGGATGACCTAATAAGGGGAAGCCTCCCTAGTGGTGAAAGTACATAAACGAGCATGAGGTAGTGGCTATGGTGACAGTGGGCCACACCTCATTGTTGTCCCTTGGTCTAGTTTTTGCCTTGTGAGCCCCCCTCACAAGGCCTGCTAGATTTTGAGGCAATGCCTTTGGTGTCGTTGCCCGAGAGTATATTAGTCAACCTCTTGGTGGGTTTAAACTTTAAAGATTAAACTTCACCTTTCTTTGAAGAGAAAAATTCATAATGAAAATCTGGATTCTCTTCTAGTGACCCCAA
>APFE030154059.1:73914-145363 GCA_000404065.3 Pinus taeda | reverse complement strand
CAGTTAGATGGAGGTAAAGGGTCAGATTTTGTGTCTACTGTGTCTGAACATGATAGTAACTCCATTCACTTATGGCATCAAAGCTTGGGGCATATGAGTGAGAGAGGGTTGAAAATTTTGGCTGATCGCAAGTTACTTCCAAATTTGAAGTCTGGAAAATTATATTTCTGTAAGCATTGTCTGTTTGGTAAACAAAGTAAACAAAGTTTTAAAACAGGCAAACATACTAGTAAAGGCATACTTTATTATATCCATTCAGATGTTTGGGGACCAGCCCCTACAACTTCATATGGTGGTTCATCTTATTTTTTATCATTCATTGATGACTTTTCTAGGAAGGTTTGGGTCTACATGTTGAAAAGAAAGTCTGATGTGTTTTCAGTTTTCAAGCAGTTTAGAGCATTGGTAGAAAATAGCACTGGTAGAACAATAAGGTGTTTAAGAATGGACAATGATGGTGAATTTACTTCAAAGGATTTTGACAGCTATTGCAAGGATGCAGGGATCGAGAGGCATAAGACCATGGTTTATACTCCTCAGCAGAATGGAGTTGCTGAACGCATGAACAGAACTCTTCTCGAGAGAGCAAGGAGTATGCTGAGTAACGCTGGGTTGCAAAAGGAGTTGTGGACAGAAGCGGTGGCAACAACTTGTTATGTGATAAATCAATCTCCATCAACGGCGATAGATTGCAAGATTCTGCAAGAGGTATGGAAAGGACACCCTCGTGACTATTCTAAACTCAGAGTGTTTGGTTGTGATGCATATGCTCTAGTGCTTAAACATCAATGAACTAAGTTAGATCCAAAGTCTAAAAGGTATATCTTTGTTGGGTATGGTGTTGGAACAAAGGGATATAGATTGTGGGATCCTACTACCCACAAAATTATCATCAACGAAGAGATGTAAGTTTATCATCTTCTTGTACAGTTAGGATGTAGATAGTCGAAATTGAAAACAGATGATGTATCTGCACTCAACACATTCAGTTTGATAGCATTTCTAACGATAGTCATGATGACCATAGTTCAAATACTAGTCATGAACAGGTTTCAGAATCAGAACATGAACAGGGTTCAGGTTTAGATCATGAACAGGTCTCAGATACTGATCGGTAAGAAGTTCCTACAGGTGGTAGTCAGCCAATCGAGGAAGTGCCAGAAACATCCTTAAGGCGGTCGACAAGAATCAAACGGCCACAGAGAGGGTATGATGATTATGTCACTTCTGTTGCCTTTACTGCTAATGACAATGAACCTCTGTGCTATCAGGAAGCAATAGAAGGTTCGAAAAGTGACAAGTGGAAAGCAGCCATGAAGGACGAAATGATGGCCTTGAGTAAGAATGGCACATGGGATCTGGTGGAGCTTCCGAAAGGCAGGAAACTTGTGGGGTGTAAATGGGTCTTCAAGATGAAACGAGGTGTGAATGATACGGAAGACAGGTACAAAGCACGACTGGTTGCAAAAGGGTTTTCTCAGAAAGCTGGTATTGACTTTCATGAGATTTTTTCGCCAGTGGTTAAATTGTTTCAATTAGAATTGTGTTAGCATTAGTGGCTTTGTTTGATTTGGAGTTGCAGCAGTTAGATGTTAAGACTGCATTTCTACATGGTGATTTATATGAGGAAATATATATGGAACAACCGGAAGGGTTTGTTCAGCATCGCAATGAGAAATTTTTCTGCAGGCTCAAGAAGTCATTATATGGCCTGAAGCAGTCACCTCGTTAGTGGTATAAGAAGTTTGATTCTTTCATGTTGAGTCAGAAATATTTTAGAAGTGAATATGATCATTGTGTTTATTTTAAACAGTTGAATAATGACATATTCATTATCTTGGTATTGTATGTTGACAATATGCTTTTAGCAAGCAAAAGCATAGAAGAAATCAACAGGTTGAGGGCTCAGATGGCAAGGACATTTGATATGAAAGATCTAGGAGCAACAAGACAGATTTTCGGCATGGAGATTTTCAGAGACAGGAGCAATGGTAAGCTATGGCTATCACAACAAAAGTATATTGAGAAAATACTTTTGAGATTTGGTATGGATAATGTGAAGCCTGTTTCAGTCCCTTTAGCTTCCCATTTTAAGCTTTCTTCGAGTTTATGTCCTAATACAGATGAAGAAAAGGATTATATGTCTCGAATTCCATATGCCAATGTAGTAGGGTGTTTAATGTATGCGATGGTTTGTACTCGACCAAATATTTCACATGCAGTTGGGGTTGTCAGCAGGTACATGGAAAATCCAGGTAAAGATCACTGGTCAGCAGTGAAATGGGTGCTTCGGTACTTTAGAGGCACAAGTAGTTATTGTATTTCTTACAATAAGAGTAGTGAATTTGTTTGTGGATATGTTGATTCCAATTTTGCAGGTGATTTGGATAAGATAAGGTCAACTTCAGGGTACGTCTTTACTCTTGCAGGTGGAGCTATTAGCTGGATGTCAAAGCTACAGAACATTGTTGCTTTGTCCACTACTGAAGCACAATACATTGTTGCTTCTCATGCTTGCAAAGAAGCGATTTGGTTGAAAGGTTTGTTTGGTGAATTTGGTAGGTTGCAGGATAGCATCAAGTTATTTTGTGACAGTCAAAGTGCAATACATTTGGCTAAGAATCCGGCCTATCATAGTAAATCAAAGCATATTCCAATTAAGTACCATTTTGTAAGGCAGGTTATCACTGAAAGGGGAGTCTCTCTTAAAAAGGTGCATACAAAGGAGAACTGTGCAGACATGTTCACGAAACGAGTTTTGTTGGAGAAGCTACGCTGGTGTTTGGCTTCTCTTGGCTTGCAGAAAAGATAAAATAATAATAACAGGGCATTAGGCGAATTTTTGTCAAGGTGGAGATTGTTGAAATTTTTCTGTTTGAGTCAAATAGGCAAAAACCTCTAAAGGATGACAACAATAGGGATTCAGTTCCTAGATTAGCTCCAGGTTGTTGGGAGGGAGTTAATGCCTCCTATATTTGATGTGAGGGAGTTATGAGGCTGTTAGATTCTCTATGCTATATAACATGCAATCATTCGGATGATTTGCTAAGAGAGTGTGAGGATTTCTTGATGTAATCTCCAATTTGATTAATATATTCCTGATGCCTATGTTTGGTGGACGTAGCCCAGATTGGTTGGGTGAACCACGTTAATTCTTGTGTTTATGTGCTTGAACACTGCTGTGTGTTTAATTTATTTGCTGTGCACCTGATCCAACATGAGCCTGATCTCATTGGTAGGGAAGAGCCTTCTCTCTCAGCCGTCTCTCTCATGTGGTTGTCACCACTTAGGTAAGATAACTCGAAAGAGCAAATAAGAACTGTTTGTTAAATGGTATATGTGGTCTTTTGGATGTCTCTCCAGAATTTATTGTAGTAGAAAATCAAGAAATAAATAATGTGTTGAGTATCTAAATTTTTTAAATGGGCAAAACCGATATTTTGGAATATTATTGATGGAAAAGAATAAATATAGTATTTTTTTTGAGATAAAGTTTCTCTAATTTTCCTTATTGCAATGTCCCAATGACAACAATATTTTAAAGAGAAACTCAACTTTTACAGGGTCGAACTTCAGAGTAAGCTTAAACAAAATGTTTATATAAAAACCGCACAAAAAGGAACTAGAATGGTTTAGTATTATAATGGTTGGTTATGTAACTGTAATTAGGAAAATAAGATAGTATATTATCACCTTAAAACGGGATTTCGGGTTCTATAATTAAAATAATTGAAATGGAATTAGGTCATTTTCGGGGCCAATCATTCATGATAGCCACAAAATAGTCCCTCATCCCTCCTCAATTATCTAACCTCATATAGAGTGGTATTCGTTTGTGTATGTTATACAATGAAAACTGGGAAAGAACATATTCCGTGATTGTAACAAAAATAATAAGTAAAACTTTTATTGAAGTAAATTCATCCAAACACATCATCCAGGGGTTAAAGATGACCCTGATTTATCATGTCCATATAAACATTTTCTTAGAAAGGAGTAACCAACTAATAGAAATCAATTTGAACGCTATGAACAAATAAAACAAAAAAATTTGGTATGAAACCCTGTAACATGCCTAAGGTAAACATAAACTTTTCTAAAAAATTGTTTTATTTACTTTTCAAAGGAAAAAACTCTCCGCCAAAGAATTTGTTCCATACAAAGATAAATTAATATAAAAATAAACTACATTGAACTACTAATAAAATCATAAATACAATAAGAATATTGATTTAGAAAAAGTTGGTTCCACCAAAGATTATGCGAAAGAGTTCAAGTGAAATAATTATCTAAACAGGTCGTAATCAGCTTTGCACAAGAAATTGACTTTCAAATGTAAAGTCCCAAAACCAGCTATAAAACCCTAGTCTTATTTTTCCTAGAATTATTAACCCTCGTAGCACTAAAAACACCGCTACGCTGGTGACAAGTGAAATAAACCCTAGCCGAGAAAGATAATGGCTAACATGGAGAGGGAAAAGAAATTGTGAGCCAAGGTGCCATAATGTCGTAACTAAGAACGATACTCACTAATGACAAACCTCACCTTCTAACAAAATAACGGTCGCTATTAGTTAGTGAGCCATAATTGAAAAACACCAACATAAGCAGGAATCATATTAAATAGCATCATATACCTCTACGTAAAGAAGGAGAAGACATTGTAAAGAAGGGGAAGACAATGACAATAGCTCCCGTTGTGAACATAAATAAAGGGGTAATTAAAAAACTTGAGAGATGACCATTATCGAGAATGAATACCATTGAAGCATATCTGTAGGTAACTCACCTGTCATGAGAAGAACCAGTCGAAACCCCGAGTACCTCTAAGCGATAGCAATCACACCAGAAAATACCGAAAATTATAGTCAGTTGCAGAGCTAAACATCCCTATGGATGAGTGTTGGAGGAACCAAACTGTGGCAACGTGGGAAGGAGTTAATTACCTCAAACAACTTTGTGGAGTGTAGGTCACTAATATTAGGGTTAACTAGAGAGTCGTTACTCACTGGTTACTCACCACCTCAACCCCAGGGAAATAAATTAACCCGAGTGCTTGTGTATAGTTACAATGCATATATTTGTTGGGTTAAGTTTAAATTTAATGGGTCAGATGGGAAGGTAGATAGTTTAATCATAAAAAATGTTATAACTTTGTTAATTTTAGAAAGTATTCATTACATCCTGAGATGCTTAACACCTAAGGAAATTGTGCTATGATAGTTATGGTGTTATGAATTGAAGAAGATAATTGTAGTATTTTGGGACAACTAAGTAAATGTAATATCTGCGTGGGTATAGCAAATTAAAAAAATGTGTGTTAAATGTGTGTTAAGTAAAAAAAAATCATGTGAGAGACTTGACAAGTTTGTATTAGAGCCACATTCCAACACTGTGGCCTCTCTGTGTAAGCGGAGGATTAACAAATGTTCTTTTGTGACAAAATTGAAGTAAAGGAGGCACAACATGGAGAGTTGGCCTTATGAAAATCATACCAACAATAGGAGTTGATACAGAACCTTATAACAAATCCACCCCTCAAATGTGGGTAAAACTGGGAGAGGAAATTCAAAATGCTAATACAACACTACTTGAAACAATACAAGTATTAATGAGATGGTAAGGTTAAGAGTAGATAAAGAAAGGTTAATGTAAGGATAGTAGAAAATAATAAAAATCCTATCATATCAATAAAACCATGGGCATCTTATTCCAAGCCTAGAAAATTGAAATGGGACTGGGACACACAAGCAAAGAGAAGAAGACCCAGACTAAGAGGGGGTCAATAAAATAAGGATGAGCCTAATAATGTTTCTATTCATAAGGGTTTTAAGAGGCAGAAAATCGAATTGCATGGAGAGTTTAAGAAAATTAAACCCCCGCCATTTGATGGTGTGATATCCCTCTATTTTTGTTATGAAATGTCTTACTATAAGTGGATTGAATTATTAGACTCGATGATGGAAAAACAATGTTTTGTTGAAATGCAATGTGAATAGTAAGGTTTTTATGATGTCATAAATATTTTTTTATGAAAAAAGAAAAAGATTGGACTTCTTGGGAATTGGACACTACAGTTCAGATCTTTGTAACACCCCTCCCTTGTGTGCTAAATTATTGTAAACCTAAGCAGAGTTAATGCTAGGTGTGATATCCTCCCTTGTGTGCTAAATTATTGTAAACCTAAGCTGAGTTAAAGCTAGGTGTGATATCCTCCCTTGTGTGCTAAATTATTGTAAACCTAAGCTAATTTAAAGGTAGGTGTGATGTCCTCCCTTGTGTGAGAAATGATTGTAAACCTAAGTTGGGGAAAGCTAGGTGTGATACCCTCCTTTGTGGGTTAAACTATTCTAAACCTAAGTTGAGGAAACCTAGGTGATATGTAACAAGAAAAGCAAATGTTTTATTAAATAAAATAATAATAAAAAATCACTTCGAGGGTGGAGCACCAAGAGAGAGGAGATTATTGCCAAATCCTATTGAGGAATGGGATCGAGATGAATCTTTCATGATAAATCTTCTAGATTTGATTCTAGATAAGCTTGGATGGATTGGATATCCATTTGACGGATGGGAGATAAAGATCCATCGGACATGAAATCTTTGTAGGAGATAAAGGCAAGCTTTTATGAGGAAAATCCTTGTGGGCGATAAAGACGAGCTTTTCCAAATAATACATATGCAAATGGAAAAATCCATAAAAGTGGGATGCTGCTAATGGAAATTAAATCATGAAAGAGGGTATTAAATACCTAGTGCATCGATCAATTGAGGACAGTTGATCCATGGCTAGAACTTTGGCTCGGGGGGAATCAGAGGTGATTCATGGTTGGGTGGTGGTGCTTCTCCCTCCAAGTGATGGTTTTTAGATGGATTATCCATGGAATGTTTGTATGCCGATCTCTTACCCTTCATGTGATTATTTTATTCAGTAATTGGATATGTTTCCCTGTCTTGGTTTATGTGTTACTATGATGTTATCTTTATTCATGTGATGGATTCCATTCTTATGTCTGTGAATGAGTATTATATCATGCATTTAATGGTGATCTTCATTACGTTAGTAAAGGAACCTCTAATGTTATATAAAGCGTCTACTTAACATGGAAAATAGTGGTAGATGCTTGTACATTCATTATGGTATAATGTAAGTAATGGAATAGTATATGATGATCGAATTATCAATGGCACAGATACTCAATGAGGCTAGATTACATTATGTGTGTTGCTTAGACATTATCTTATTATGGAGCTAATGAAATTTTACTATGCATGTGGTTAACTAATTTAATAGCTTTTATATAGTTTATGCATGCATATGGTAATTAGGCATGAATTATAGATGCATGCAGAACCATTAGGAGGTAAGTTCTATATAATCCAACTGACAAGGATTTACTTACCATGCATGTCACCAGAGGTTTTATGGTTGCATGTTATAGATCCTTTTTCACTTCCATCTATAGTTGTGTTATAGAAATCATTCAATGAAGATGAGACAACATGTATATGGTATAAATCTCCTTCCTAAAAGTGATATAGAAGTTTGACTAGGGGAAAGGAACATGAAACCTTAACTATGACTAAGGAAATTTTAATTTTTTTTCAGGGATGTGGGCTTAATTTCCAGATAGGCCATAGAAGTTTGTTACAAATGGTATTAGAGTCTTCAAGTTCAAAACTTGTGGCCTATGGACTCATCCAACTCTGTAGAGTTTCGTTGATGGTTTTGATTATGAAATTTTTATAAGAACAATAACCCAAATTTTTTAAAAGGGTGAAGCTTGAAATGTAGACATGATGTCTTGTCATCCAAAGAAGTTAGAACTTCTTAATAAGGAATTCAAATATTAACATGGTTATTAAAGGAATGGTAATATAGATATATTCAATATATATAACATGTTAAAACTAATGAGGGTTTTTATACATATAGTTATCTTGTGGCCACAACTACCACCCTATCAAAACCTGCCTTGCTAGAAATTTTGAATGGATCCCGTAAAATTGATCTTCCACCTCTCTGAATGATATGTTTTATTCCCGAGACCTTAACTCGTTGTCGAGCCAAATCTCCAATTCCTAATGGTTAAGCCCCCCTCTTTAAACATTTGCCACATGATCCATTTATAATCCTTTCTAGTCCTTCATTCATATCCTCCATCAGCACCTTTTCAACCCTCAAAAACCTTCCATCGCACCTTCATCCTCATTATAACTCTTTATAATAGAAATACTCAGAAATATGCATAAACCACAAATTTTTTGGCCTATCGCAATTAACATTGTGCATTTCTTTCCTTTGGACCCGACGACATTATTAACCCAAATACATATATTTCGGGTCTAGAACCATATCACACATCGTTATCAGTGGGTCCAAGCTTATATATATAGCATGCCACTCTTCTGGACCCGATGGCTTTATTAACTGTAATATATACATTATCGAGTCCGGAAGGCCCATTGCATATCGCAATCGGTGGGGTCTGGGGCCTATATATAAGGCACATCATTATACCCCAGACCCGCTAATGATTATAGAGCCTGACATATAATATTTTAAGTCTGGCCTAATCGTTGAACGTTGGTTTTCCCATATATTCTTGTGTTTTTTGGAAAAACATTGAAGTTGGGGTTTTTCAAAGGGAAGGCTTACATTGTGGACACACCAAGATTATCAACCGCGATATATATATTATCGGGTTTGGAAGCCCTAGTCACATATCGCAATCAGTGGAACACAAGAGATTCATATAAGGCATGCTGCAATATTCTGAACCTACCGATAATTATCAATTTAAATGCATAAATTTCAAAGTTCGATTGTACGACCCGGTCACAGGTTTTCCCATGTATTCCTTTGTATTTTAGTTAAAATGCTCTGGACCCGATTTTCAAAGGAAAGTGCTATACTACAGACCTGCCAATGATTATAGGCTCTGGTACATAAATTTTGAAGTCTGGATGTGAAGCCCGACTACGGGTTTTTACGTATGTTCCTATGTATTCGATAAAACACTAGTTGTGATTTTTAATGTAAAAACCCATATGGCAGACCCGATATGATACAGGTTCCCATCTATAACGTTTCAAGTCCATTTGTATGGCCTGGCCATGGGGTTTTCTATGTTTTCCTGTGTTAAGCCCCTCCACTGTTGATCTACCCTTCGTGGATCCAATGATCCACGCAGATTTCAGGTGAACAAGTTGCTCGAGGAATACTCGCTCAAAAAGTGGTGTACTCTTTCCTCCTAGTTGCTACATGTCACTTGAAGAATGGAACCGGGGGCCTTCCTCGCAATACTGGTTACCACTCATACCCTTTCCGAAATACCATCTGGTCCGGTGTAATGTAATGAGTTTCAGTGTAAATTGGATTTTCGCTCACGGGACATAATTGATGCATAAATTTAAAATCAAGGGCCAATTCTTTCACATTTGATGTAATAAACGTTCAATGAAGGTAAGACTTACGTTTTTTTTAAAGCATTTTTGTCGTATTTTCATAAGCATGAATGGTGTCTATTATCTCTACAGGCAAGGAGTAAAGGATGCATAAGAAGATCTAGATAACTCATATATGGGGATGTGTTCTATTGAAAGAGTTGACCATTTGCATTCTTAGTTGGTTTCCAGGTGTTGCTATGTATTCGTAAAATGAAACTACCCCAGATCTCTTCATGAAGATATGACACCAAGTCGTCCTCTTCTAATCAAAACCTATTCATTTCCCCAGGAAATGAAACTCTCTAGTGACAGGGAACAGCTTCTATGTGTCAGTTGTGACACTGATGGCTCTACCTCTATGTATTCTAATCATCATATTGAAAGGAACACGGGAACAGGAAATGTCATGTAGCCTGAGGTATAAATATTACCTCCAGGTAGGACAGAGGGGCTTTTTATTTTGAGAAAAAAACTTTCACTTATTCTGAATAAAGAGGATTGTTTGGTTCATGAAGCAGCCTATTTTTTCAAGTTTGTTTCCCTTTTCTCTTATATGTTTAGAATGAATGTGTTGTTGCTGGTATAAGGAAAAACATGATTTTCTTTGTGCATATTGATAACTAGCTCTTCATGGTTATTCCTGGTTATTTGAATGTAATTCAATAGCATTGATAGTTCATGAAAGGTTGCTAATTCTACACTTTGATAAACATCAGTTGCAAGTTTTATTTGTATGGAAAGGAATGTATATTCTAGTATAAGTAATTGCATTGTGACTAGGATTTAATATAGCCTTGTTCTTATGTGGCCCAGTAATTGATTCATTGGGACTTGGGATTTATATATGATGTTTAACCTCCTTTTGTTTCGCTTTTGCAGGATAGATTAGGATAATTAGGACTAGATTAGAGTAGTTAGAGGTGGTGTAGATAGGATCTAATACATAGTGGTTAGCTACTTTATTTTGTTGATTTAATTCAAGTCCTCTTCCGAGAAGAAATCTTTCAACACCTATTACAGTTCATGGGTCCCTGAAAACCCGTTGGAACTAGCCATTCCAAATGAAAGCAGGCCTAATTGGGGTTTGTGATCGGGTTAGTTCCCCTTGTTGGTATAGCAAAAATTCATCATGTCAACAAATTGGCGCTAGAAGGATGTCTTGAATTGCCATCCACAGCTTTTTATGATTTCATCTATAAGTGTCACGCATGGACTCGAAAATATTAATGCATGGATCCTAAAGGTCGAAAAGACCCTTCCTCTCATTTGAAAAACATCATTTCGAAGAAGAGGCACTATGGGAGTATCCTGTCACTCAGGAACAACTAGTCAAAATTCTTACTCAGGCTTACACTTGCTCCCTCTCTCAAATCCCTATATTTCACTTTTTACCTTCGACAACTAAAATAAAGCCAAGGATTTATTCCATAAATGAACAAACATCTGTAGCCCCATCTCTTGAAGATATTGTTCTTGAATCCTTGCAAACTACTGACACTCCCTGGGAAGAAAATCCTAAAGATCCACTCTCTAAAGGTAATCCCTGGCTCGATTTGGGAAGTCTTAATAAAGATATCCTTGAAGAAACCTTCAACCAGAACATCCCTATCTGTGATATGGCTAATATTCCTCAAATGAGTGGGAACAAACTCCCACCTCCTCCTTGAGCACTTCCTCCCTAGATCACTTAAGATGGCATAGCGGTACTTGGGCAGCAGCATCCCTTACCCAAGAATGCAGAAAGAATACTGCCTAAATTCGACCCTGAGCACGTAAACATCACTGGTATCCATATTCAATCTTTCTTCCTTGCCATGTGCATGTTGGGGTAATTGATGAAGATATAGTATGTCACCTATTCCCTTCTACCCTGATTGGTGCAGCTTCCACATGGTACTTTAGCTTGATACTAAGATCAATCACCTCATGGGCTGCCTTTCAACAAGCCTTTTTAGGCATGTATGGTGATGATAAAACCCCTACGGCCTTAGTTCTAGAACTATCCTATTTGAAAATGGAAACCAAAGAAAAGGTCAAAGGTTTTAACATCTGGTTCAACACCCTATTTAATAGAATCCCAGATAACGCTAGACCTATTGAGGAGGTGCTCATGGAATTCTACATCACTGCTCTCCCTGTCCCTACTGCGATGTGGGTGAAAAGGAGTAATGCACAAACCTTAAAGGGTGCTATCGATGAAGCAGTAAAAGTAGAGAATGAAATTCTTAGTCTCATAGCATGTCATCATACAACCGAAGAGAAGAAAGCCTCTCAAACATCCAAGAAGAATAATGGGAGTGATAACAAAAGGGTTGAAACCAAAGAAAATGATACCATAGATGTGGAAGGTTTGCAACAAATCATTAAGAAACTGACAAACACAGTCATCAATATGAAAAGGAATTTTGGAGAGAGTACAAACGAGAGTGGAGGAGCATATAACAATAGAGAACCTTTCAAACCTTTCTATCATAAGAAGATAGAAGGTGGTCATGGTCCACTTGCACTGCCTACTCCACCAAACGAAGCGAATTTAGGTACAAAAAAGTTGGCTCTTATCGAATCGCTCCTTAATCAAGAACCTATAGTGGAGCCAAATCCAGAATAAGAAGATGAGGTAGAATACCAAGTAGAAGGGCCCTTGGAAGAAGAATCTCAAATCAACGTACTATGGGATTTCTATACAAATGAGAGCGACGATGACCAAGGAGATAGTATGGCAGAGATCCACACTAATGTAATCCACAAACGAAGCAAGGGGCCACTTGTGAGTGTGATGGAGCATGTAGATTAGACCAAGAAAGATGTCCGCCCTATGAAGGCACCCACTCCCAAAGTCCCTATTGAGAAGAGTAGACCTAGTGGTCAGTCCAAGAATACCCGAGTTGCAAATCATCTAGAGAAAGAAGATGCATCTCCCACTGCAACGAACGCAACTCAAAATGGTAAACTCCCACCTAAGAATGGAAAAATTGGTATGTTTACTCTACCCTATCCTATTTATAACATTTATTACAATATTGTGAATGATCTTAAGAAATCTAGAACTAATATCGCATACTTTGATTTGTTGAAATTAATGCAACGAAGAGATTTGCTCTTGAAAGCTGTGAATGAGTGAAACTACAAAACTCCCACCATCCCAAGCAGCGAAGCCCAGAAGTCAGTCTCTAGACCTGTTAGTACTCCCAACTCAACCCAAAAGCTAGTAGCCATGCAAGCCACCCTATCAAAATGAATCGAAAACCCCAAGATGTTAGTGTAGCCATGATAGGAAGGAAATCAAAATCCATTACTTCCCCTTTCATTATCACATTTGAAATCTTCATCATGAACGTACATAATTCCTTGGTAGAATTAGGTGCCTTGTCCACTATGATGCCTTTTGTTGTTGCTAAAAAACTTCATGCAATACCTAAGAAAAATAGAACTCGAATCATGCAATAAGATAGGACAAATGTGAAAGTAATTGGGGAATTGAAAGATGTATTGATCTAGATGACTGCTAAACAACAATACACATAAGTCATTGATATAGTGGTAGTCGATATACGCAATTCTTATGGAATGTTTCTTAGTAGGGATTGGTCAACAAAACTAAATGGATATTTCTCAACTGATTGGTCCCATCTCTTACTTCCCTAGAAGTGGAATGGTGATATGCTGAGAGTTGATCGTGAAAAATACGTGAAGTATGTAGTAACAGAGCTAAATGGTCCCATCTAACCTATAATGTTTACCAATTCTATCCTTGGGAATTATAGTTTCAATGTTTGTGCCACAAAAACCTGTTTTGGAGAAATCCATTCAGAAACAACTTAAGAAATTGCAATAAAAACACATTTGGAAGCTCTCCCCTGTAATCCAACTCACAAACCTCCTTGTAATATAGTAGATAATAGAACCAGTTTCGTAGGAAGCAATTCAATTGATATAACACTAGACTCTATATTTTGGACACTCTATTTTGATGGCTCTAACTCCCTTGAAGGTGCAGGTGCTAGGATCATTCTCGTTGATCCACAAGGGAACCAACATCTCATGGCCAACCGGTCGAAGTTCACGTGCACCAACAACATGGCAAAGTATGAAGGCTTGTTGCAAGGCTTGAAGAAAGCCATTGATATGAAGGTTAAAAATCCTAAAGTTTTTGGTGACTCATAGATAATCATGGATCAGGTAAGGAAGAGGATACACTACAATTCGCCACACCTGGTAAGGTAGCAGCATGAGGTATGGGGCTTAATTGACAAATTTGATTCTTTTAATATCACATACATACCTCGAGGGCAAAACCAAGATGTCGATCTAATGGCTAGTATGGCTACTAAAATCTTGCCTGATTTTAGATTGAAGAAGAAGAAATGTTATGTTGAATTTATTTTCAAACCATTCGTGCATGATAACATCTCAAATTGTCAGGTGTTGGAAGATGACGAGCAAATCCTTGAGTTCTTGCACTGTGAGAAGACATTCAAGAATGCATTCATTGATGAAAGAGAGCACGACAAGGTTATGAACGAGAGCGAAGATGAGGAAAAGGATCAATCCAATATGATTCCCATGTCAGTTGTCAAGATAGAGCACTTGTATGACCTGCATAGTAAATTCAAGAAGCCAACTAATTGCAAAATGCATAGCTCATCCGTGAAGTACGAATCGGTCAACCTTGGGACCAGAGATGACCCAAAAACTATTAATTTTGGCTTGGGGTGCTCTCCACTAGAAAAGTTTGCATTTGTCAAGCTATTCAAAGATTACAAGGACGTCTTTACATGGACATATGGAGACCTAAAAACCTTTGATACCAATGTTATGTAGCATGTAATTCCTTTAGAAAAGAAGGCTAAGCCCCACCAACAAAAACTTCGCAAGATGCATCCAAGCCTGGAACCATTGGTGAAGAAATAATTGAACAAAATGTTGGATGCTAAAATCATTTTCCTAGTCAGACACACCCGTTGGGTAGCTAATCTCATGCCAGTAACAAAGAAAATGGAGATATCAAGTTTTCTATCCATTTCATAAACCTAAACAAAGCATTACAAAAGGATAACTATCCTGTCCCCTCTATGGAACACATCCTTAAATGTGTTTCTGGGTCTGAAATGTTATTCCTATTAGATGGGTTTTAGGATATAATCAAGTGTTGGTATCTAGTGGGGATCAACTGAAGACAACCTTCAACACAAAATGGGGAACCTACGCATATCGTAAAGTGCCTTTTGGACTTATTAGTGTAGGTGCCACATTCTGGAGAGCTATGGACATAGCTTTATGAGGGTTTATTAACAGACTAATAGTGGTTTACATTGATGACATCACTATGTATTCATATCATAGGAGGGATCATATCTATCACTTGAGATAGATTTTCGAAAGATGTCGAAGGTATGGAATATCGTTGAATCCCAAGAAGAGAATATTCACAATCACAGAAGGGAAACTACTGGGTCATATCCTCTCTAAAGAAGGGATTGTTATTGATCCTCAGAGAATAGAGACTATCATGAGAATACAACCCCTTGCAAATAAAAGGGCCATGCAATCTTTCTTTGCGAAGATCAATTTCGTTAGAAATTTTGTCTCAGGATTCATGGAAATAGTGTGCCCCATGCATCTAATGATGAAGAAAGACGTTGTGTATATGTGGAGTGATGAAGCTAAGAAATCATTTCAGCAAATCAAGGAAGCCATCGTAAAAGCTCCTGCATTGGTTAGCCCCAATTTCGACAAAGAATTATTCTTGTACACTTTTTCTTCTGATCTCTCATATGCCACAATTCTCACTCAAAAAAATGATGATGGCAATGAATTCCCTATTTCTTATATGAGCTCTAATCTCCAAGGAGTAGAACTGAACTACGTAGACATGGAGAAACAAGCCTTTGCGGTCTTTAAGGCCATAAAATATTTCCACACTTATTTATTAAAGGTCAGGACTAAAGTATTCGTTCCCCATCCTACTTTCATAGCCATTTACATATAGAAAGAAATGGGTGAATGGAGAGGGAATTGGATCACCACACTCCAAGAATTTGACCTCGAGATTCAGCCAACAAGGATAGTCCGAGGGCAAGTGTTGTGTAGGCTAGCAGTAGAAGCCTTGGCGGATAGAGAAAGGGCATCTGAAGAACCAGAAGCATATAGCATACAAAATGAACAAGTAGAATGTTGGGAGGAGCCCTTGTGGATTAATTAAGTGTTGATATATGAACGTGAAGTGTAAGAAGCGCTTTTGGATCCTGAGTTGTGGTATTACGATATACGCTTCTATCTCACACGGGGATCATGTCCTCAAAACATGGATGCATCACAGAGGAAAGCGCTCAGATTGAAATCTAATCATTATCACTTGGCCAATGACACATTATACAGAAAAAAATTATCATGGAATCTGGTTGGGGTGTTTGGAAAGGGATGATGTCGGCCATGTATTGAAAGAAATGCATGATGACCCAGTAGGTGGTCACTACGGCGGAGAGGCCACTACTCATAAAATATTAATAACTAGATATTATTGGCCCAGAGTGTTCATAGACTCGCATGCCTATGCTCGCATATGCAAGTTGTGTCAAACTGTTGTAGGATGAGAAATAAAGCCAGTTGTTCCCCTCAGGCCTGTTATGATTTATCGACCGTTCTAGCAATGGGGCCTAGACGTCATAGGTGAGATCACTCCAAACTCTTCACAACAGCATAAATATATACTTGTAGTGACCGACTACTTCACCAGATGGACCAAAGCCATCCCGCTTCAGAAGTTGAATGAAGATGAGGTAATATCATTTATTTAGAAATTCATTATCAATAGGTATGGCATTCCTGACACTCTCATATTTGATAATGCTTCTTACTTTTCATCACTGAAATTGACTAAATTTGCTATTGATAAACCAATTCACATCAACTATGCCTCAAACTATTACCCCCAGGGAAAAAGAGTTGTAGAGTCCTCAAATAAGAACCTCATACACATAATACGTAAATCTCTCACCGAAAACTAGAGGAATTAGCACAATGCTCTGACTAATGCCCTTTGGGTTGATAGGGTCACACCTAAAGTGGCCTTAGGAAACACATCATACTTCCTTGTCTATGGACAAGAAGCCATCTTGCCTCCAAATGTCACCCTTCCCTCTGTACAACTCTCCAAAGCTTCTAGAGGAACCGCTTCAACCTTACTTCAAGAGAGGATCAACCAACTGGTGAGGTTGGAGGAATTGAGAGATAAAGCTAGAAATAAATTCAAAAATCACCAAATGATTGTGAAGAGGTGGTTTAATCACCACCTAGTAGGAGATAAAAATTACTAATAGGAGAGCTAGTCCTGGAATGGGACAAGTTAAATGAGCCAAAAGGTAAACACATGAAATTCCAACACTTATGGCTCGACAAATTCCAAGTTGTGGAAAAAATTGGTCAAGGAACTTACAAGTTGAAAAAATTGCAGGGAGAAACTGAAAAACTCCTTGTTAATGGCCAACATCTGAAGATATACTTCTAGTAGCCACCACATGGTGGTTACCTCCTGAATAGGTTAGAATTCATTTTATTTTTGCTATTAGCTTAGTTACATTTCCTTTTTCCTTTCTTGTTTCTGAAAATTTTCTTTTCCTTCTTTTTTGAATTGCAGTCCTTTTCAGCCAACTGATTTCAGTCCTCCAGCCTTGTTTAAACATTTTAAATTTTCCCTCATTCACCACCTCCATCCTTTCCCTTCCTCATTAACCTACTGATTATTTTGTTGTTCCTAAATCCATCATTACCTTGCAAATCAAACAAATTTTCAATTAGCCCATGAGAACTTCAAAATCAGCTGTGGAATTCAAACCAAGCCACTCATTGGCATCTATTGAGAACTGGGTAAGATGTGTTGATAACATGGATATCAAGAGCATGTATGGGCATCTTTATAAAACAAAAAATGTGTAACTACAGCTGGACTGGCATGGAGGGACGCTGCATTTTGAATAAATCCCACTCAAACCTAGCCTATACTTACCTGTAAGGTTTGTAGTCATTCTCTCTTAGTCACGTCCACCAAAATAAAATGGCAATACCTATTACCTACAACTAAATCTCCTTTCATGGACTAAACTCAATATCATATACCATGTTGAAAATCCAATTGTGCTCTAGTCCTTATGCCTGAAATTGGAAGGACTTATTTAAAAGAAAATGAAATGTCAAGTCGTTGTGCCAATTTGGGAGGACAGGTTGTTTGGGAAGCTAGTTAGAGTAAGGATTGTTGTTGGGCTCAGAGTACCGGTTGACACAGCAAGCCCAACCTTGCTTAAGAAGTTTAAAAATATGGCATGATCCTTAACTGCGCCCCATTCAATCAATGAAAATATAGCACTGAAATTCTCATATAAAGTGTAGATAAACATATCTACATCAGGTTTGATGAGCAATAAAGAGCTGAGGTACACACCCAAATAGGTATTGGTAGACCAGTGATGGCCTCGAAAGGATTTTTGAATGCAGGAAATAGGTAAAGGAAGGTCAATAAATTCCTTAAAATCACCATTGGAAAATGCCTGTCAAAACCTTATCAGTAAGTAGAAGTTATTTGTCTTTATCCCACCTAAAGCAATTAATGTTGAAGTGGAACCCATGCCTATTCATTTGTATAGTTTGCATTTCAAGTTTATCTTAACGCCCTGATGTTTTTTTGATCTGAGGTTTATTTGGAAACAGAGATGACTAGTTTACCCAGCGGTTCACCATTCGTTGTGGCCACAACTACCACCCTATCAAAACCTACCTTTGTAGCAATTTGGAATGGGTCACCTAAAGTTGATCTTCCACCTCCCTGAATGATCTGTTTTATTCCTAAGACCTTAACTTGTTGTCGAGCCAAATCTCCAATTCCTCATGGTTAAACACCCCTCTTTAAACATTTGTCGCATGATCCATTTATAATCCTTTCTAATCCTTCATTCATATCCTCCATCGGCACCTTTTCAACCCTCAAAAACCTTCCATCACACCTTCATCTTCATTATAACTCTTGATAATAGAAATACTCAAAAGTATGCATAAATCACCCCTTTCTTGGCCTATCGCAATTAACATTTCGCATTGCTCTCTTCCAGACCTGATGGCATTATCAACCCAAACAAATATATTTTGGGTCTGAAACCATATAGCACATCGCTATCGGTGGATCCAAGCTTATATATATAGCACGCCACTCTTTTAGACCTGATGCCTTTATTAACTGCAATATATACATTATCGGGTCCGGAAGCCACATCACATATCGCAATCGGCGGGGTCTAGGGCCTATATATAAGGTACATTGTTATACCCCAGACATGTCGATGATTATAGAGCGTAGCATATAATATTTGAAGTCCGGCCTAATGGTCGGATGTGGGCTTTCTCGTATATTCTTGTGTTTTTCAAAAAAACATTCAAGTCAAGGTTTTTCAAAGGGAAGGCTTACATTACAAATGTGCCAAGGTTATTAACTGCGATATCTATATTATCAGGTCCGGAAGCCCCAATAAAAAATATTGCAATCGGCGGAACCCAAGAGCTTCATATAAGTCACACTACAATATTCTGGACCCGCCAATAATTATCAATTCGGATGCATAAATTTTGAAGTCCGGCTATATGGCCCATTCGCAGGTTTTCCCATGTATTCCTTTGTATTTTCGTTAAAACACTCTGGACACAATTTTCAAAGGAAAGTGTTATACTATAGACCCAACGATGATTATAGGCTCCAGTACATAAATTTTGAAGTCGGGCTGTAAAGCCCAACTGTGGGTTTTCACGTATATTCCTTTGTATTCAGTAAATCACTATGGTTGTGATTTTTAATGTAAAAGTCCATATGGTGGACGTAATATGATATAGATTCCCATCTATAATGTTTCAAGTCTAGCTGTATGACCTGGCCATGGGGTTTTCTGTGTTTTCTTGTGTTAAGCCCCTCCACCATTGGCTCGAGGAATACTCGCCCAAAAAGCGGTATCCTCTTCCCTCCTGGCTACTACATGTCACTTGAAGAATGGAGTCTAGGCCCTTCCTCACAATACTAGTTACCACTCAGACCCTTTCTGAAATACCATCCAGTCCGGTGTAATGCAATGATTTTTAGTGTAAATTAGAATTTCCCTTGTAGGACTTAATCAATGCATAAATTTAAAATCAGGAGCCGATTCTTTCACATTTTTGAAGCATTTTTATCGTATTTTCATAAGCATGACTAATGTCTATTATCTCTATAAGCAAGGAGTAAAGGATGCATAAGAAGATGCAGAGAACTCATATATGAGGATGTGTTATGTTGAAAGTGCCAGACTTTGGCATTCTCAGTTCGTTTCTAGGTGTTTCTTGTATATTTCAAATGTGAAACTGCCCCATATATCATCATGAAGAGATGACACATAGTCATCCTCTTCTAATCAACACCTATTCGTTTCCCTAGGAAATGAAGTGCTCTAGTGATAGGAAATGTCTTCTACGTGTTAGCAGTGACACTGATGGCTCCACCTCTATGTATTCTGATCGGTATATTGAAAATAATAGGGGAAGACAAAGGTCATGGGGCCTGAGCCATAAATTTTACCTCTAGATAGGAGAGAGGGGCTTTTTGTTTGGAGAAAGCAACTTTGATTTATTGTGAATAAAGAGGACTGTTTGGTTCAAGAAGGAGAATATTCTTTCAAATTTGTTTCCCTTTTCTCTGATATGTTTAGAATCAGTGTGTTGTTTCTAGTATAAGGACAAATGTGATTTGCTTTATCCACATTGATAACTAGTTGTTCATGGTTATTCCTAGTTATTTGAATGTAATTCAATAGCATTGATAATTCATGAAAGGTTTCTGATTCCAGACTTTGTTAAACATCAGTTGTAAGTGTTATTTGTATGGAAAGGAATGTATATTCTTGTATATGTAATTGCATTTTGATTAGGATTTAATACAGCCTCGTTCTTATGTGGACCAGTAATTGATTCATTGGGACTTGGGATTTATATATGATGTTTAACCTCCTTTTGTTTCGCTCCTATAGGATAGATTAGGATAATTAGGACTAGATTAGAGTAGTTAGAGGTAGTCTAGATAGGATTTAATACATAGTGGTTAGTTGTTTTATTTTGTTGATTTAATTGAAGTCCTCTTCCCAGAGGTAATCTTTCAACACCTATTACAGTTCATGGGCTCCCTTAAAACCTGTTGGAACTAGCCATTCCAAACGAAAGTAGGCCTAATTAGGGTCTGCGATCGGTTAGTTCCCCTTGTTGGTATAGCAAAAATTCCCCATGTCAACAAGTTCTTATAAAGACATTAATGTGCATGTTAAGATTTGAATAGCCTTTTCGCTGAGGACCCATTCCTCATTACTTGTCCATTACCTTGACTCGGATCTATGAAAAAAAACAATCCAAGACTTAAGGATTAAAGATCTAACTTAACTACTATCTTTTCAGAACATACAAATCAAGTCTTATCCATAAGAATTTCACCTTGACTAATTTACAAATGGTTGACTACATCTTTTATACGGCTCAAAGTTTGAGATGACTTGTTGCCTACATTATAGCCATTGAATCAAACTTGTTCAAGATATTTGCTCTTAAAATGCCCAAATGAATCCCATATAACTTTTTAGGTGCATATGAATTTCGATGGACAGTGCAAACAATCTAACTGATAAAACGATGTGAATGTTGTGGCTCTATCTCCTCCTCATTCACCATGATATACAATTTCCTAACAAAGATAAGATTCCATAGTCACTTGTTTTCTTTCCTCCACAGTTCATATGTCAAAGAACAAAAAAACAAATAAGTCGGGGTCACTGAGAAGATTCATAGTTTTTTAAGAAAGAACTAAATGGCTTCATCCTCTACCGCCCCTTCAGTGGACTTCCCTAGAGAGGACGTCTCTTGGCAAGACATAGTAAGTTGGCACTCAAGTTCTAAATAATGCCCTTTTTGTGCTTTCACATTGAAACTGTTTCCACTTACTCTATTTGTTTCTATTATTAAAAAAATATCTCTAGTACGAAAAGAGAACATGGCTTCTTGCCAGGTCTCAATTAGGTAGGTTAGTTGTCCATGGTGAATCGAGTCTTTTTGCACTCTCTAGATATGGATTGTTTATTTTCCCATTTCAAGATTTTGAACTGTGCTTGAACCATGACACCTCAGTGAGAAGTAAAAGCATTTCCATACATAGAGCATTTAAATTATACACAGTTTTGGAAGAATTTAATACTTTTTTTTTCAACATATTTCTCATCCATTGTGGCTAGGTGCTTCATGAGTTGGTCGTAGGCGTGAAACTCAGCATATGGAAATTATTTTCTAGTGGCATTAGATGCTAAAATAAAAAAGGTCACTTTCTAGATGGAATCACCAAAAAGTCATCTCTCTATTTTCCGATCATACACATGCATTCTGTTGATGATAGTAATCTGCTAATCCCCTGTGAAAAAATTATAAGGAGAGACTGCCTAATGGGGTTCATTCTATTACCCATCTAGATTCAGATATGTTTGACCTTATCCACGACTTTGGAAGCATCCTAAAATGCTAGACTTGACCTCATGATATGATCTAAAGAGGTATGATCCCAAAATCCAACTCCCTACTGACAAATATAGAAATGTTATCCATGAAACGCTGGTAAAAGCAATCGAAAGGAAAATTTTAACATATTACGGATATTGATTATCTGAAAGAACAGGAGGTGAGCCTTATCAATAATCATTATCTAATCAGCATGGTGTATAAACCTTGCCAATGAGGAGGTAGTGGCATTTACTTTTTTTTTTTTTTTTAAATAGTAAGGCAAAAGCCGCAGGTTTTCTGGTCGTGCCAACAATAAAAAAGACTAGTATGAAAGCAAATCAGTTGCATGAAGAGTATGGTAATTGCCTATTAATGGCAATAAGTGTAGCATTGTTTTCTTGCAACTACCATCGTGTCGGCTCTTGCCCTCCTAGCAAAGGTAACTCTGTAGGCAGGGGATCGAAAGGGGGAGAGTTCGTAACGTTCGATGATGCATTGAAGCTAGAATGAGCGATAAGTGGTTGAGGGGAGGGTTTCGGTGTAGGTATGCACTAAGAACATTATTTTTTCTAGCATTGGAGGTAGTGTTGTGCCACCTTAAACTAGTCAACTTCAACGTCCACTAGCTCTTGAGAGATTTCTCAATATGGTTTGACCACCCACCCGGATTCACATACTACCTCTCAAGTAGGAAGGTAAAAGCAAATTAAAGAAAAACACAGGAAGTTTGACCTAATCAAGCACAAAAATTTTAATTACAATAATATAATTAAATCTCTGTAAGGTCACCACGTGTTGGCAATGGAATGGATATGTATTTATTTATTTCTTTTATTATTATTTCTAAGGATTTAATCCGATATATATATATATATATATATGTGTGTGGGGTATTGATGAAGAATCGCACTTTCTATTGGAGCCTCACTGTCAATATGATCACAGGTCATCTAAGATGGAGTGCATGTAGCTCCTTTCGTGGGTTGTTCCTGATCTTGTATCTAGAGTCGTTTGCTAGTTGTGAATTGATTTGTGATTTTTAAACATTGGTCGTCACTCCGGCCACATATAACCAACCACTTTGGTATTATGCAATCTTGTAAAGTGTTTAATGCTATTCTCTAGTTTATCTCAAAGATTTCAGAGATATTCATTTGAAATTACTTTAGCAATTTCTGTTCTTATTGAAAATACACATGAAAATTTTTATTTTTGAAGACAGATAAAGTTCAAAAGCTCTACGGTTTTGAATAGGGTTTTATGTATTATCCCTGAAGGGTCTTTCAATACAATTTTGCCATGTTTACTTTGATGGAAATTGAAAGTTCCATGGAGTGAAATTGAACTTGTTACAAATGAACCATTCTTCGAACCACTAGCTCCTTCGGGATGCAGACATATACCTCAAAATAGATACGATATTATGATAGGAGAAAATTTGAAAACTGATTTTCAACTAAATTTTGTGGGGAAAGATGATTTTTTTTACCATAATTGGGGAAATACCATGTAGTTAGTAATCTAGATTAGAGATTATGTAACTAAAAAGTAATATAAATGGGAGTCACTTATCTTGATTCCACTGAAAATTATGCTTAGGTGAAATGCAATAGCTCATAAAATTTGACTTCTTAGTCTTGAAATCCCCTTCAGTAAATTTTGTGAGGCATTTAAAATTATGGTTTTTATCTGTAAGTGTTTAGATACTCACCTAATGATGTAATGAAATTGATTATTTCAACACATTCAAAGACTATTCTAATTTGCACAAATCATATAAGATACTTGGGTATCTATAGTTCAATGATTATTATGATGAGATAATATTTTTGATCTTTTAATATTCTGCTATAATACTATAAACAAAATTTATGGGTTGAGGCCCTAGAATGCAATAACAAAAAAATAATTCAAAGTCGTGCATGAGCATACATATACATTGAGAGCATTAGATTAAAGAATGGAAATTTGGGAGGGTGTTGATATTTTTTTTCATGTAAATGGAGAAGCATAGAAAGATGGCACTATTAATATATAGCATAGGACATATTTTAATGTGATAACATTGAATGTGTTTAGATTCGCACTGAGTTTATTCCTTGGTGTAAAAGGTAGAGGCATTACAGTACAAAAACTACATTCTTTTCTTAATACCAAATAGTGCATCCATTCTCTAATAGAGCAACATTGGAATTTAGGGTTTTATGCTCTAACTCATTGCAATGTTTATTCATTGGCGCAAGTTTTATTTGAATTAATTAATGTAGTAAAATGGTTTGATATGAAGGTCAGGGATATTGGAGAAATATACAAACTCGTTGTTTTACTATTCTCCTACACAATTAATGCAAGCTCATGTGGTAGAACTTAAATTATGAAATAAGATTTTTGGGTAACAGTAACGAATGATTTATGGATATGTTATAACCTGAATGCAATTATAACCTATTCATGTTACATGAACTTATATGAAGTACATGAGCATTGATTTCATCAAATGATATTCACGGTTGTGGAAATTATGGAGGAATTCATATAAGGAAATGAAATTTTATCGAGGAAAAGAAGAAAAAAGTGATATGATCTATATGTAGGAGAGTTAGTTGACTTAATAAAACTGTTTGTCAAGGACGTGGATTCTTTTAGTCCATATTTAAATAATAATGCATGAAGTAAAGCATATTGGCAAGTGTGGCTTGCATTTAAGACATGTACATTGTTTGGTTTCTTTTACGATAAATCTGTTACCAAAATTATGTAGTTAAACATTATTAGCATGCATGAATTATTAGGTGATTATTATAAGCAACAACGAGATGCAAACTATGAGAAATTCTCATATTTTAAAAAATATATTAATCACACCTTGAAAGGGTTATAGTCAGATTAGAAGATTAATTGAGTAGGTATTAATTTCTACTGCTATATGAAAATCCTTATAACTAACTCATTAAGACCTACTTAACTATCTTCCATAATAAACAAATGGTGAAAAGGGAAGATGATAGATTGTGAAGATCAATGCCATAATATATGATACTTATGGTGAGAGAGGTGTGATGATGGTGTGATAATCATCCACTCTCAAATGTCCCATAGCCTAAGAAATTGTAGATGTAGTGAAATTAACAAGGTAGAACAATTAATAATTCCTATCATGTCAAAGGTTATGCACAAATTGTTGAGCGCTACTGTGTTTTTATCATAGCATTTTATTGAAAATATGTTTATGAAAGAGGACTTACTCCTTTTATTTACTAACCATAAGCCTCTGTAATATATATGGCCTATTGGTAGAATATGGTTATTTGGTGGTTTTTGAATGTGTTTAAAATATGTGGTTGAGTGTTGTCCAAAGGACTAATTAAAGGCATGATTATTATGTAGAATGTTGACTGAGAAAGCTTGTTAGAAATTTAATTGTTGTTTATCAACACTGATATCATCATGATATTGACATTTTAGCTAGGCATAACTTGCTTTAGTGAAGGAATTCCCTGGTTGTATCATTGTTTTATTGTTGTATGCTACATATATCCATGTATTGTCATGGAATGCTGGTGTATTTCAATCATAATCCTCGTTGAGGGGTCGATAAGATAAACATGTTTTGGCAAGAATGATGCTAAAATCTACACATAACAATGAGGCATATAAGCAGATGGGTGTACAATATTATATCCTTGCAACAATATTGTAGTTATCATTTGGTTGATGATATATGTCAAACAACGATGGCATGAATGAGTCTTGAGTTTAATGGATTGTTGGAATTGTCTTGCAACTCTTGGTGAATCTCGATATTGGTCTTGGGTTCATTATACAACTTATATAGAAATCATTAAAGATACTTTATACCCCAATACCTATAGATGTGGAGTATGTTTGCAGAAGGGAGGAACATGATTGACTTAATGGTCATGTTGGTAAACGTATAGTGGGGGGTTGTTAAGTTGTTGAAGCATAAAAAGGGGAATAGTAAATCAGGCTAGATGAATTATTTAAGAAAGAATTATTGATCTAATAATTATTGAACAATGAGTTAATAGTTTGCTTAAGATGAAAATATGCATGAATACATACTATACTACTAATATTGACCACATGAAATATGGAAATGATTTACACTTGACATAAAACTTTCTTAATTACAGAGATGAACCATGATCATAAAAATTCCTGGTAAACTGAGCACAGTTAAAGATAAAGGAATGTTTGGTGAGATACTAACATGGTGAAAAAATGTGGATAAATTTTATGTCATGAAAGTGATACCATGAGGATGGTATGATAGGATGTACCACAAATGGTGCTATGTAGAGCAGTACATATGGTAACTGTAGGATTACCTGTGTTACATGATTGAAAAAATTATATGTGTATTGGTATGCATAATATACCTTGTGTACAAGTATGCATAAAGATGTTAGATAGAGGACTAGCTTGGGCAAATGACCTGGAGGTTACTCGAAAGAGGGAAAGTAAGATTAGTATAAGTAACAATGGTTAATTGCAGTTTGGCATACATATGATTACGATTAATATATATGATGAATATATATATATTGTTATGTGAACTAATATGTTATGACCTCGTAAGCATATTAATGTGGAAAATATGATAACTAATGTATTTTATGCAAAGAGACTACAAGAAATAGGTGTTCGACAAGAACCCAAAGGATTGGAAGAATGCAACTAGAGAAAATGAATTCTTCAGATAAAATAAATGATAAGCAATAGTTGATTTAGTAATATTAAGTACCAAATTATGATATTTATCATAGTTAAAATTTTTCATCTATAAATTCTCACATATGGATTGAAAACCATGTTACAGGTAGGTATGAAAGGAGAACACTCCTTGAAACCGTTGTAGCTATGGAAGAGGAACACTCCTTGTGACCAATGTAGCTATGGAAAAGAAGCACTCTTCATGACCAATGTAGCTATGGAAGAGGAGAACTCCTTGTGACCAATGTACATCATAAAAATTGCATCGGATGGTAGAGCCATGAGTGTTGTTGATTGAGAAACAATCTACCTGTTAACGAGGACATGATGCAATGATACACCTCGGACAGTGTAAAATTTAAGGGGGGGGGGGGGGAGTATGTAACACGCCTCCCTTGTGTGATAAATTATTGTAAACCTAAGTTGAGTTAAAGCTAGGTGTGATATCCTTCCTTGTGTGCTAAATTATTGTAAACCTAAGCTGAGTTAAAGCTAGGTGTGATATCCTCCTTTGTGTGCTAAATTATTGTAAACCTAAGCTGATTTAAAGCTTGGTGTGATATCCTCCCTTGTGTGGGAAATGATTGTAAACCTAAGCTGAAGAAAGCTAGGTGATATGTCATATGAAAAGAAAATGTGCTAATAAATAAATTAATAAAGTAAATCACTTGGAGGGTGGAGCACCAAGAGAGAGGAGATTCTTTCCAAATCCCAATGAGGAATGGGATAGAGATGAATCTTTCATGATAAAGCTTCTAGATGTGATTCTAGATAAGATTGGATGGATTGATATCCATCGGATGGATGGGAGATAAAGGTCGATCAGACATAAAATATTTACAGGAGATAAAGGAAATCTTTTATGAGGAAAAGCCTCATGGGAGATAAAGATGATTTTTTCCAAAAAAGACCTAAGAAAATGGAAAAATCTCTAAAAGAAGGATGTTGATAATGGAAATTAAATCATGAAAGAGGGTATTAAATACCTAGTGCATCGATCAATTCAGGACAGTTGATCCATAGAAAGAAATTCGACTCCTAAGGAATGAGAGGTGATTCATGGTTGGGAGGTAGTTCTCCTCCCTCCAAGTGATGGTTTTTAGATGGATTCACATGCATGGAATGTTTGTATGTTGGTCTCTTACCCTTCATGTGATTAGTTTATTTAGTAATTGGATATGTTTCCCCGTCTCGGTTTATGTGTTAGTATGATTCTATCTCTATTCATGTGATGGACTCCATTCTTTTGTTTGTCAATGAGTAGTATATCAAATGCATTTAATGGTGATCTTCATTATGTTAGTAAATTAACCTTTAATGTTATATAAAGCCTCTAGTTAACATGGCAAATAGTGGTAGATTCTTGCATATTCATTATGGTATAATGTAACTAATGGAATAATCTACAATGATTGAATTATCTATTGCACAGATACTTAATGAGGCTAGATTGCATTATGTTTGATGCTTAGAAATTACCTTATTATGGAACTGATGCAATCTTACTATTCATGTGGTTAACTGATTTAATAGCTTCTATATAGTTTATTCATGCATATGGTAATTAGGCATGAGTTATAGATGCATGCATAAGCGTTAGGAGGTAAGTTCTACATAATCAAATAGACAAGGATTTCATTACCATGCATGTCTCCAGAGGTTTGATGGTTGTATATTATAGCTCCCTTTTCACTTCCAAGTGTAGTTGTGTTATAGAAATCATTCGATGAAGATGAGACAATGTTTCTATGGTATAAAGCTCCTTCTTGAAAGTGATATAGCAGTCCGACTAGGGGAAAGGAACATGGAACCTTAACTATGAGTAAGGAAATTTTAAATTTTTTTAGGGGATGTGGGCTTATTTTCCGAATAGGCCATAGAGGGTCATTACAATATTCTTGTGAAAAAAAGAATGTAAATCTCATTTATAGATGAGATTGAGATAAATCTTCCATAATAATACTTCCTTACCTAGGAGGTGATAAATAATATTTAATGCGATAGGGGAGAGAGACTCATTAAATCACTTAGCTAGATAAAAACAATAATTGGGGTGGAATAAAGTGTCATAGGAGAGAATAACGAGCTTTAAAAAAACAAAAAATGAAAATCTTGGGCAAGTGGGTTTGGTAGATCGATGAAAGCAAGATGTCGCTAAGGAAAAATATTCTATGGAAGAGAATGTATCAAAATACATTATCAAGGGAACAAAGGGGTTGTTTATTCCCTGCCAAGAACATCTTAGCTTAGGGGGAACTAGAGGTTCATTTCAAGGTCGGGAGGAAAGTGAATCACCCAAGTGCAGTCCCATTTTATAAATACAGTTAGAAATTTTGGATCAATATTAAAGTTTTGATTATATGAAAATTATGAATGTAATGTGTATTTATTAAAAATGAAAGTATTATTGATGGTACTTGTTAACTATTCATGTATATTTACATTGTATATCATATTGATTATCAAAATGACTGCATACTTATGGGTGGAGTGGACGTGTAATGATGAGCATGCACAGGATAGTAAAAGAACATGTACAATATTCATTTATGGATACTTAACTATTCAAAAATGTGTTTCATGAAGATCCCTAATCTAGGAAAATTAAAGTAGGCAAAACAATGTATGAAGGAAATTGTATTGGTTTTTCCATGTTAATTTCTAATTAGGGTGAGTTACCCCAAATTTCTATTGAATTTTGAATGCCTATGTGTGCACGAGTCAAATTATTGTATAGTCAAGGGTATATTATTTTCCATCTAGATGGATAAGATATATTAGGTAAATTAAGGAATCGGTAAATTCATAATACGAGAAGTAAGCAAAAGGAACAAATGTTAATTATTAATAAACTTTAATCCATGGGAGATGAAAAAGGTATATGAGTTGATACTTATAATATCTCATGGTATATTGTCCTGATTCAACTAATATAGTCATTGTCTTGTTTTTTCCCAAGATTACAAAAGAAATATATTCGCCAAAGAAAAACCAAAATCCCAAAGAAAGATATAGAGGCAACTATTAGTTATGAAATAGAGTTACAGAGAGATATTGAGATGCATAATTTGGGATCATCAGATACTATAAATTCACAAGCCTACTCCTAGCAGTAGCCTCTAGGAATCACGCACAAGCTGAATAAATTTATTAAATTACAAGAAATGGTGTAACCGACCCAATCAAGTTGATAATGTATAGGAAGGTAGACATGGGAAGAGTAATTTGTTATCAAAAGTATAACACCCTCAAATAGAACTCGTCGAGATGGTGAAAATCTAGTAGTTAGCAAAGGGTCATAAGTTCCTTAAGGTAGGTATAAATTAATAGAACAGGTCTTTCCACACTCAAGTATCCAACATAGATCAATAAGACTATTAAATTAACTAAATAATGGAGTATATACATAAAATATTATAAAAGGGAAAACAATTTGTTGGAGATCATAAAATCAATATTGTTACAAATAATAAGAGGAAAAGAATATAAAACCATTTTCCAACTACATCTGGGATATATGTAATAACAATATATAAGCTCATTGCATCTTGATACAAGACAAAATTGAGAGACAAAAATATAGTAACAAAATGATATGCCTTGTACTGAAAAAAAAATATATAGCTCATGAAATAAGGAATACACTATCACAGTGAGGAAAACTAAAATACATTTCGCCAGAAAATAGAAATAATAGAAATTATCTGGAGGAGAATCTCGAGTCAAGTTCATTATATAGCCAAAGCTTTATAACCTCTATCACTTGTTTGTATACATTAATCTTTGAAGAAAAAAAATATGATATGATTAGATTGTTCAAATTCCTAATTTTGTGGCTAACCTAGAAAAGCAAGTAGCATCATTTAACAAGTAAAATATAAAATGATAAGGAAGAGAAACAATTATTCCTTTTATGCTTGAAATATATCTCCCAAAAGTAGAAGTTATGTAGGGTGAACCGACCTAGGTGCGCACAAGAGAAGTTATTAGGTGGGAGATAAACCCTCACCATCGCTTGATCAATAAAAGAGAAACCTTGTACTTACAGGTATTTAAATTACCTACAATAATGGAACTTGAAAGTTAAAAGCTTGGCATGTGAGAATGGAAAACATAATCAAATAGATAAAAAAATATAAACCATAGTAAGCGATATGGATACTTGTTGAAGATGGGTTCCTGCCTCAACACTCTATTTTCCCTTAAATTGTAGTGAAATATTAGTGTTTCACGATAGTAGACCTAAAATATTTTGGGTTAATAAGAATGTACAAGGAGAATTCATCAATAATATAAGGAGGTGTGCATATACCCATGTCGAGTGTAAATGATCTCCCTAAGAAAATACTGAATCCACACATTAAACCATGATTAGAAAGGTCAATACATGAACGGAGAAAAAGCTTAAATTGATATCCAACAACCCTACTAAACCCTTCTCAAAGTCAATATAAGCAAAGCAATGAGGAACCAGGTATTACATGTAAGGAGAAAATGAGGATACGTGCCATATAATTTTTAGCCTGAGTTCAAACTAATAGTATCAACAAGTCTCACTTCAAATCTAGCCATATGGAAAATTAAAACATCCTTGAGAAATATGACTTAGTGTAACGAAATTCAAAATGGACATTGTTGCAGAAAGTTAATATTACTAGTGGTAGGCGAAAGTGAGAGGGTAATTCATTGAAGGCCATGGAAATCTGGAGTAAGAAACCAACCACTAATAGTTTCATCCCTCTCATGGCAGTGTTACTAGAGCACGACATGAAGGAAGCAATACGAGCAATTCTAGGAGTGGCAAACTGAAGCCTTAACATTAGGGTAATCAAGAGGAGTGAATTTCTACCTTAGATCGAATACTGATCAATTATGACCATTAATAGGGGTTGGTATGGTAGGCCATGTGAAAATCACATGGGACTTGCATATGTGGCCTATCCCAATTCATGCACAATAAGTGAAGCGTGATATATACACCCTTCTCAACAAATGTTAAGGAAAATGTAGCCAAATTTCTACCATGGAGGTTGATTAGGGAATATAATATCATTATGGGAAAGGGTTAGAATATAAGTCTTGTACATTTAATGAAGTGGGGTGTAATGGCACTAGTACAGACTATGACCCCATCTAATTTCAAAGCCATCCAAACACCAAGGTTAAATAAACCTTATATGCACTACCTTTCATATTTTAAAGACTCTCATAACACTTATATATACCAATGAATTTGGCATAAATGCCATACATTTGATATTACAAAGTGGGATGTTTCCCTCAACATATTTAAAGGAGGTGGCGATGTCGAATAAGCTAGAATTATTTATGAACCATTGTTTAGGAAATCAAATAGAAGTAACATGACATAAGTTAATACTATCATCGTTTATATTTGACAACCAGAAATACACATAAACAAGGGAGTGTCTAATGTAGTCATGCGATAAAAAAATAAACTAAGAAATAAGTGGGGAAATTTGGTTACTAGTTATAAAGACATATAGAAATATTTGTTTATATAGCCAAAAAAAAATTTAAAAAATCTGTAGATGAAGAACTGTTACAGATGGTGCATAGCAGGAGGTTTTTGAAGTCTCTCTCAATAGTATGAATAAATATTTCCACATTTATGAATACAAGCACAACCTGAAAGCCCAACTGGAAGTTTATCAACTATAATGTAAAGACACCTTATGGTGGGGAGAGGTGAAAACAATACAGAGAATTAATGAACAATAAGTAACTTGGGAAGATTTCGAAAAACATTTTAAAGCTAAATATCTAACTGAATGATTTTGTGATGAAAAAGATAAGGAATTCCATGATTTGTGGTTGGAAAAACTTTGTATGGATGGTGTTATGGTATTATTTACGTCCCTGCTAAGATATGTCCCCTACATGTGAGAAGAAAAGGTGAAAGAGTAGTGATTTATTAGTAGTTTTCTAATATTTATGAAGGAGTGATTGGAATTTTACAATCCCAAGACTATCAATGAAGAAATTAGAAAGGCCAGAAGATGATACCAGCAAATGAAGAACAAAAGAGACAATACAAAGAAGTGGACATATAAGAAGGGACACAAAACCTCACAAAATGTAAAGGGGTCGAAGGCAGTAAAATTTAAATCCTCCTATAAAAATCATCCAAACTGAAATTCGGGAAGAACCCAACAAAGATCAAAATTAGTGAATGAATTAAAATTTACTAAACAACCTAATAAATATAAGACAAAACTAGCAGCTAGACCTCTATTACAATGTTGGGGGTGTGGAGAACCACATTATATCAGAAATTTTCCTTATCAAAAGGGGGTAGAGATAGTAGTGTCTATTCAAGAAGAATCTACCATGGGGGAGGTACCAAGGAGTTTTCTTAGAATTAATGTTGCACTAGAGGATGATTAGGTGGAGTACCAACCAACAATGGTGGACTTTGAAGGTAAATTATTCAACCGAGTTGTGTTTATTTTAATTTATGTAGAGCTAGCTTAAGTTACATAAGCCCTAAGATAGTAGAAAAATGTCATTTGCAAACTGTTAAATTGAAGAACCCATGGTTGGTACAACTAGTCATGGGGGGAAAACAATGGTGATAGCCAAAGCAAATAGTTTCCAAGTAAAACTGGAAGATCAGTCAATATTAGCAAACCTAAATGTTCTACCATTATGATTATATGACATTCTAATTGGCATGGAGTGGTTGGAGAAGCATTGGTCTCTTATAAATTGTAAGGACAAGGTCATTAGTTATTTGAATGAGTATCGTATAAAGAAAGATGTACAGGGGGTGAGGAGACCCCTGAAACTAATGTTGATTACAACTTCATAGCTAGCAAAATGCATGAGGAAGCGCTGACAAATTTATGCGGTGCAAGTAGGATATTCAAATTCTAAGGAAAAGACTACCACTTTGGGAAACCTACCAGTAGTATAGCACTTTACTGATGTGTTTCCTGAAGATATTCATGGTCTACCTCCGAAAAGGGATATATACTTTACCATCAAACTTGTTCTAGGATCTGCTCTTATATCTAGAGCACCATATTGCATGAGTGTCCCATAACCCACTGAATTTAAAATGTAGTTGCAAGAGGTATTAGATAAAAGGTAAATCAACCCAAGTGTATTTCCTTGGGGAGATCCAGTACATTTTTTTTAGGAAAAAGTATGGCACTCTACATTTATGCATTGATTATAGAAAATTAAGTAAGTTGACGGTAAAAAATAAGTATTCCATATCTTGTATTGACGATCTATTTAATCAAGTGAAAGGGGTTATGGTGTTCCCTAAGATTGACATATATTTTGGGTATCATCAAATAAGAATTAAGTTGGAGGATATATATAAAACAAGTTTTAGAACCCTATATGGGCATTATGAATTTGTAATTCTTCCCTTTGGATTAACCAATGCTCCAACGACATTCATGTGTCTCATGAACAACATATTCCACAAATTCCTAGACAAATTTTGTATTAATCATTATAGATGACTTAGTAGTTTACTACAGGAATATGGAGGAGCATAAAAATAATCTACACATCGTTTTACAAAGTTTAGCAGAGCATCAATTGTATGCAAAATATAGTAAGTGTGAATTTTATAAAGAGAAAATTTAGTACTTAGGGCTATTACAAAGGATTGAATGATTGTAGACCTAGAGAAAATAAATACTATAATAGATTGTCCTCTTCCCAGGTACATGGTTGATATATGATCTTTTATGGTACTAGCTAGATACTATCAATGGTTCATTGAATGATTTTCAACGGTGCCTTATCCCATCACTTTCCTACAAAATAAAGGAAGGAAATTTAAGTGTACAGTTGAGTGTTGAAATACTTTTGATCAGTTGAAACACTTACTCACTACTGACCTATACTGAGAATTACTAACGCGTAAAATGAGTTTACTGTTTGTACAAATGCCAGCAAGGAGGGTGTATGAGGATTACTAGTGTAAGATGGAAAGGTTATAGCTTATGAGTCTTGAAAGTTGAAAGAACATCAACAAAAGTACTCAGCTTATAATTTTGAGTTAACAACGGTAATCCACGGCTTGAAAATGTGGCGACATTATTTTCTTGGGAAAATATTTATACTAATGACGGATCATAACAACCTAACAAATTATTTTAAACCCCCTAATTTAAATGCTCGACAACCACATTAGATTGCCTTCCTAAGTGAATTTGAGTTTGAAATTAAACATATCAAAGGAAAAGAGAATTGTGTAGTAGGCGCTTTGAGCAAAAAATTAAATTTTGTTATTTCATTTAGTGAACTGGTAACTGCTTTCAAAGAAAAAGATTAAGGATGTTGCTGGGAGGGATCCTGAATACTAGTTCTTATGGAAGAAATTAGGGAACCCAAATAGCCATGAATGTCAACTTTGATATGAGTTAAATAAGAAAATTTTGTTAATTTATCGAAACATATTGTATGTTCCTAAACATATGAGCTTTAAACAATTAATTCTATATGAGTGTCATAGAATTCCATATGTTTCCCACCATAGATATCAAAAACTAATCACTACTTTGAGAAAATAGTACTTATGGCTAGGCATGAAAAAAGTGGTGGTTGAATACTTGTTTATGTGTTTGGAATATCAAGAGGTGAAGGCAAAACACCAACATCCAAAGGGATTGCTTCACCCATTTCCTATTCCCGAGTGTAAACATGAGATTATTACACTTGATTTTATTACTTGTTTACATAAGACAAAATGATAGAATGTCTTTATAATAGTGGTATTTGATAAATTGAGTAAGACCACTCATTTAATTCCAGTGCAAGCTACATAAAAAAATATTTCAAATTGCTAACATATTTATTGTTGAAATTGCAGTAAGAAAGTCTCAATTTTAATTTTTCCTTAATGAAATTGAGAAAATTCAAAATTCCACATACGCAGACAACTTGGATGATTTAATTGAGGTGAAATGGATCTTTTAACTGAGTTAAGAACACTTAGTTCAAGTAAATGAGTTGAGTTTATGTTTCCTTGAGTTGATTCCTAAAAAGTAAGAGTCTAGCTCAGTTAATTCAAGTTGGGGAAGCTTCAGTTCAGTCCAATATGTTTGATTTCTAATTTTTAGCAATCCATTTAAGTTAATTTGAGTTATTATCAGTTTAGTTAGTTATAAATGTTAGAAGAAATAATGGAGGTCAAGTTGTGGAAGTGGAACTTCAACCACACTCAGTGATAAATGAGTTAACAAATATTTCAACTCAAAATAATTATTGCATAAAGAGTATTCATGTTAGTGAGTTGAGAGGGAGATTCCAAGGTAATGTACTATCATTTGTAGCATATTCCAATCTGTACAGGCGGTGCATGTAGTCATAGGAAGGAACTAGGCACAATTCGATAGTGAGAAATTCTTAAATAATAGGTGAAAATTTCCAAGAGGAAGAACACAAGGAAATAGGAGCTTGGAGGGCTTGAAAACTTGTTAAGTGTTGGCCAGAGTCATCTAGTTAGATAGAGGGTTATACTATACACATGCAGGTTGTGCTCATGCTTGATAAAACATATGTATTCATCTCTATTCCTTGATTAACGTAATAGACATAGGAAGGGTTTTTGAGTAGTTTCTTTCCCATATATAAATATTTGTGCATGTGTGATGTTTCCTTTTTCATTTCTATGATTTTTTTTCTATATGGTGAATTAAATTTTGAATATCAGTAGAGTAGCTACGATTCTTGTGATTTAGTAAATTTCATGACTAGTTTTTAATATACACATTTATTTCTACATGTTATCGGAGTTGGATTCACATTAGAAACCAATCGTTGAGGTCCTCATGTACAATGATAATTAAAGAACTAATGAGCCTTTAAGAGGTAGAGATAGGGAGCCCTAATTGAGGGAAGATCGAGAAGACCCTATGTGCATACTTCTTAATGGAGCTGGAAGGCTTCTAGTGGGAAGATCAATGAGCCAATTTTTAGTGACACAAAAAGGATTTGTGATAATTTATATTCGTAGAATGAGTAGCGATGAGATTTCCCACATGGAGATGGAAACTCAGAGGGTGTCTAGTTTCTAAGGGAGCATCCCTACATAAGCTAGTACTTCATAATATGAGGAGATCAGACTCATTATTACTGTGGTTGAAGCAAAAGTGCATAAGAAACAATAGATAAGTAGCAACAACAATATGAGTAGATCAAATTTATCAATTCATGCAGCTATACCTCCAGGTGTTAGGTGGGGCATTGTAGATCCCTAGTTGAAGAGTTGTAGAAATTTAGGCAGTGTCCATTGAGGCATTCCCCTCATGGATCATTACCCTGTTATAGGGGCCCATAATATTTAGGAGTAGTAGGATAAGTGTCAGTCATATAGTGAGGAGTGTAGAGGATTTTTGACAATAGAGCAGGTGGCTCAGTAGTAGAGTGAGAAAAAAAACAATTTTCCTTGTAGACAGCTGCATATGTTGTTGATTCTATTTTTCTATGCCCTGTAGTTGCATATGTTTCAATAGCAATAGCAACTGTGAGAGTTGTTGGATGAAGTGCATTCCATATGTGCATGATAGGGGTGGTCGATAATCCCTTTCTTGCTGAGAGGAAGTGATAAAAATGAAGCAAGAAAGTCTCAATTTTAATTTTCCCTTAATCAAATTGAGGAAATTCGAAATTTCACATCAACCGACAACCTATAGCAATTCACTAAGGTGGCATGGATCTTGTCACTCAGTTAAGAACACTCAATTCAAGTTAATGAGTTTAAGTTCAATTTTATTGAGTTTATTCCTAAAAAATAGTAGTCTAGATTAGGGAATTTGAGTTCGGTAACCTTGAGTTCAATTCAATATGTTTTAGTGCTAATTTGTAGCAATCTATTTCAGTTAATTTGAGTTATTATTAGTTTAACTAGTTCTAATTGTCATAATAACTAGTGGAGGTAAATTTGTAGAAGTGGAACTTCAACCACACTCAGGTATCAAGTTGACCCATTAGCCCAAAATAATTGTTGCATGTAAAGAATTTGAGTTACCTAGTTGAGATGGAGATTCCAAGGAAGTGTATTATCAGTTGTAATGTATTCCAATGTGTATAGATGGTGCATGCAGTCTAATGAAGGACCTAAGGTAATTATGCAATTCAATAGTGCGAAAATCCTCAATAATAGGGGCCAAATTACTAGAGGAACAATGGAAGAAAATAGGAGCTTGGAAGGCTTTAAAATTAGCTAAGTGTTTGTCATAGTTAGTCAGACGAAAGGATATATTATACACTTGTAGGTTGTGCTTAGGCTTGAGAAAGCATATGTATTCATCTCTATTCCTTGATTAATGCAATACAAATAGGAAGGGGTTTTGAGGAGTTTCTTTTCCCTAGATAAATCCTTGTGTATGTGTGATGTTTCCTTTGGCATGTCTATGATTCATGTTCTATATGGTGAATTAACTTCCGCATCTTAGTAGAGTAGCTTAGATTCTTGTGATTTAGTAAATTTCATGTGTAGTTTCGAATCTACACATTTATTTATACATTTGTAAATTAGATATTCAGGTTACATGGGATATTGAAGGTAGTAATTTTGGATAGGGATATGAAATTTATATCCAAATTTTGGAAGGATTTTATTGAAGGGTTAGGTCCTCACGTATAGTTTAGTATTTTGTACAACCTATTGTAACACAAATGGTTCTGATAAATTAGATATTCCTTTTTGTTTTTAGAATTAAAAAAAAAAAAAAAAAAAAAAAAAAATGTTAGATGAAAAAATAGAAAAAGAAAAAGAAACAATGAAAGATAAAGAAAAAAATGAAAAATGAAAAATAAAAGGGGAGAAACAAAAGAAAAATGAAAAAATACATTACCCATTGTATTAGCGTGCACTTTTAAATGCCACTTTGTATTACCTTTAATCATTTTTTTAATTTTCGTTAGTAATTAACAAAGCATGTTTAGGGAAATTCTGACAAAGACATTTTTATCATTTTAAAAACATTGTTGAAGTGAAAGTTTGTTGCTCTATAACAAACATTTGTTGATTTTCAACATGCTTGATTTGGCCCACCCACATTGATGGTGATCATGCTACCCCCCACCCCCCGTCCACATTCAAACCTTATTTGACGAGGGGGGTCCAGGGTGACAATTTCAAACATACCGCCTAGAGATATGCGGCGCTACCCCATCTTACCACTCGCCCCCCTTCCAAAACTAATTACAACCTACCCCTCCTCCACGTCCCCTAAAAACCGCCATTCATTCCCGCTTCACCATTTTTGACGTTTCCATTCGCCATGTTACCCCACCGTGCAAGACACCACCAGTCCATCCCCTGACTACTATATTAAATAAACCTCCTACCATAAATCTTGCCCATTTTTCATATGCCCAATATGCGCATCCATTTTCCCATTTGTCAAATAATATTCGTTACTATTTACTTCTCCTGCTCCTAGTAACAACATTATTATAATGTATTCACATGAATTTTATAAATTTCCAATGACAGAACAGTGCAGTCCCATATTCTCAGACATTTCACTGGTAAAAAAAGACTCAGAGTACCACCATCGTGAAAATCTTCCAACTGCACGTTCATCCATCCATTCACTCAATCGATCAATTACCCTAACACCAAGTATTTCGAGTCACTTTCCCAATATATTCTTAATTATGTCTTCCAAAAAGAAAAAGACTTCTAGAGAAAATCCAATCCTTCCTCCACCTATAGATATGGATCATAAACCATTAGTTGACAGATCATATCAAATTTCTGGAACCAATAGTGAATTCGAACTTTACAAACTTCACAATTGGCTTAAGAAGAAATATCTTAACCGCAACGATGACTTAGGTCTGTGGGATTCTACCTTACCCTAGTTTATTTTTCCTCAAGCCTATTACTTTCCTCAATTTTTCACCTAGTGTCAATTTCGGTATCTTCCCAGTTAAAGAACCATTATAGCCCAAAATGGTGAAGCCTTTTTCACCTATTGGTTTTAACCTTGTACATAAATTACCTGCATACAAATTTTAAAACGCATAAAATAAACAATGTGAGATCATAACACATAAAACACATATACACAAAGATTTTCCCTTGGATCCTGAAACCGGGACTACCAGCTTGATTTTTCATTATTTTCCTTTCAATGTTAAAATACATATTTATACATGCTGAAGCATCCAATACCATGGACCGAAAACCATTGCATCCAAAACCATAGGTAGGTCCACCCATAGAGTAGGGCTACCTACACCCCTCAAACCCCCTGTGATCCCCCAGCTACGCAATCAATGCAACGAAGTAGGGGCTTCGCCCCCCGGTTAACTACATGGAAAGAATATAACACAACCCAAAATTCTCCCACTTGTTTTTTTCTTTCCACAAGGGACCACAAGACAACTTAGTCATTTATCTATCCCTGCAACACCCATTGTTTCTCTACACCAAGAGAACTTCTCAAAGCTCACATATTTTGTCAATGCATCTGCAGCATTCTTCAAATTGTCCACCTTTACCAGCAACACCTTTTCTTCTTATATCATATCCCTCACAAAGTGATTCTGAACATCAATGTGCTTTGTATTTGAATGGTAAGCAGGGTTCTTTGCCAAGAAAATTTCACTTTGGTTGTGACAATCTATCCTTATAGCTCATTGTACTAACCCCATACTTGAACACAATATCTGTAACCAAACTGCTTCCTTGCTTGCCTGAGTGGCTCTCATGTATTCTGCCTCTATAGTTGATAGTGCCACTACATATTGCTTCTTACTCATCCAACTGAATGCACCTCCAAATAGGTTAAACACATACCCACTTGTAGATCTTCTTTGATCTAGGTCTTTAGCGCAGTCTGCATCAACAAAGCCAAGAATATCCAACACTATGTCCAATCTTGGTCTTCCTTGCTAGCAAAAACCATAATCATTAGTGCCACACAAATACCTTAAAACCCGCTTCACTGTTGTCCAGTGCTCCATCACTGGTTTTGACATAAACCTTCTCAATAGTCCCACTACACGTGCAATGTCTAGTCTACTACAGACCGTTGCATACATCAAGCTACCAACTGCACTTGCATATGGAACACGGGACATGTCCTCTTCCTCTTCTTGTGTCTTGGGACACTACTCAGTAGATAACTTTATACCTACAGGAATAGGAACCTTCATCAGTTTACTATCTTGCATATTAAACCTCTACAATATTGTCTTGACATACTTCCTCTGGCTTAACCAGAGCTTCCTCCTTTCCCGCTCTCTTTTAATTTCCATGCCCAAAATATAGTTTGTAGCACCAATATCTTTGATGTCGAATTTGGAGGACAATTGGGTCCTCAAATCCTGGATAATTTCTTTGCATTTTAAACTAGCAACATATCATCCACATACAAGACCAAATAAATAACACAGTAACCAATTACTTTAAAATACAAATAATGATCTGCTTTTCTTTTGGTGAAGCCAAGTCCCTGTATAAACGTATCAAATTTCTAATACCACATCCTTGGTGATTTTTTTAACTTGTACAAAGACTTCTTTAACTTGCATACCAGTTTTTTCTTACCCTTCACTCCAAAACCTTTAGGCTGCTTCAGGTAGTTCTCCTCTTCCAGATCCCCATTTAGAAAGGATGTCTTCACATCCATCTGTTCTACCTCAAAATGAAAAGTAGCAACAACAGACAAAAATAATCTAATAGAAGTTACCTTCGAAACAAGAGAAAAAATATCACCAAAATCAATTCCTTGCACCTGGGAATAACCTTTTGCTACCAACTTAGCTTTGTATTTCGCCACCTTTCCTTCTACCTTTGTCTTCTTCTTGAACATCCATTTGCTGCCAAATAGGTTTCCTTCCAGCCGACAATTCTGCCAAATCCCAAGCCTCATTTTTGTGCAAAGATGCCATTTCATCAACCATAACGTATTTCCAGAGTTTTCCATCCTCTGAATCTACTGTTCCCTTCATAGTTCTAGGATCATCATCAGTAATAGATAAATGAGAATTTGAATGGAATGCAGATGGACTATACCTTTCTAGTTGCCTTGTTTCTCAAACAGATCTTCTCACACCCGGAGTTTTTGGCTCTTCATCTTTTGATTCCTCATATGTTGTAGAGTCTGATTCTTCCTCCTTAAGCTCAAACTCTATATTCTTGGGTTCCTTTGGTTTGACTTCATGTTTAATAACATCTTTCACCTCTCTAAACACCACATCTCGGCTATACACAACCTTCCATGTTACTGGGCTCCAAATCTTATAACCCTTTAAACCATTCTTATACCCAATAAAGATGCACTTTTCAGATTTACTATCCAACTTGGTTCATTTCTCCTTTGGAACATGTACATATGCATCACATCCAAATACCCTCAGATGTGAAAGAGAGCATTTCTTACCAGTCCATACCTCTTGTGGATTCTTATCCTCCAACATTGATGAAGGTGATCTATTGACCAAGTAACATGCTTTCTCCACCGCCTCTACCCAGAATTGTTGTCCTAACCTGGCACCACTGAGCATGCTTCTTGCCCCTTCCATCAACATTTTGTTCATTCTTTCTACAACTCCATTTTTTTGAGGTGTATATGGAGTAGTCTTCTACCATGCTATACCACACTTCTTACATAATTCTTCAAATTCCTAACTATAAAACTCTCCACCGTTATCCATCCTCAACACCTTTATCTTCTTCTCTATCTAGTTTTCCACTAGAGCCTTAAATTATTTAAACCTATCAAAGACTTCATATTTCTTCTTAAGGAAATATATCCATGTATTCCTAGATAATTCATCTATAAATGATACATAGTACACAAACTTACCTAGTGGTGGAACCTTCACAGGTCGAAACACATCATTATGCCCTCTTACCACCAAAGGGGAAGCTCACCTGATTCTGCTTCCCATATACACAATTTTCACAGAAATCAAAATCCAGAGAGCTATTACTCATACCTTCTACCATAGGCTTACCATGAAGTATTCTAAGGCACTTCTCTCTAATATGTCCAAGCCTTTGATTCCATAACATGGTCTCCTCTCCAGAGACCACTAGATTTTATGCTCCACTTTTAGGAACCATAGAGTTGTTACACCCATCAACAACAATGCTACCTTGTAGCTTGTACAGAGTTCCAATTCGAACTCCCTACATCAATATTAGTGCTCCTCGAACCATCTTGGATGCATCCTTCTTGAACACTATTTTTACACTTGGATCATCCAACTTGCTTATAGAAATCAGATTTCTAGCCAATGCAGGGAATACATAGAACACCTGGAAGTGTTCTAATCCTTCCACCTTGCAACTTCAACTTTAATTTTCCATAATCAACGATTGTAGCCTTCCTATCATCCCCTAAGAAGACATCACCACCATCATATTTCTCATATTCATAGAACCACTCTCTATGGGGAGCGAAGTACAAGGATGCACCTGTGTCAATCAACTATGCCTCATGATCTACATGTGTACTTAAAGAAGCCAAGTATGCATCCCCACCTTCATTTGAGGTGGTTTTCACCTTTGCAGAAGGAGCATCATCATATCCATTTCCTTTGTCAGGAGCTTTAGATTTACAATCCCTTTTGTAGTGCTCTTCCTTTCCGCATTTCCAACACACCACCTTTACAGGTTTTCTTGGAGATTTAGATCTCCCTCTATATTTAGATCTCCCACATGATGACTTATTTTTGTTTATGTTCTATGACCGTCCTCATACAGACAAGGCATCACCATTATGGCTCTCCATATTTTTCTGTCCCATTTCCTCGGTCAGCAAGGATAAAGACTATTTCATCAAATTGCAAGGTAGTTGCATTGCTACCAATTGGAATAACAAAACTATCCCACGAATCTAGTAGAGAACACAATAAACCGATGCACTTATCTTCATCTGAAATTTTAATATCAACAGATAATATTTGACTTACCATAGTGTTAAATGTGTTCAAAGGCTTTGTCATGGAGTCTCCATCTTTCATCCTTAGGTTAAACAACTTTTTTCGTAGGAACATTTTATTCACTAGAGACTTAGATTGGTACAAAGTCCCTAGCTTGTCCCACAAAGCCTTTGTCGTAGCTTCTCTTGATACATTCAGCAATACTAAATCTAAGACACATAATCATATTGTGCTCTCTGCCTTTTGATCCAACCTCTTCCATTCTTCATCAGACAGTCTTGTTGGTTTAATACCCAGATCTAGCGTGATCCACTGATCTCTATCCACCAACAAATCTTCCATCTTGAGTTTCCACAACTCAAAACTCTAACCATTAAATTTCTCAATTTCTATCTTTCCACTACTCGCCATCCTCTTTCACAACTAGAATCGATCTCACAGATCTCCCACTGAACAGGGTCTACCATAGGCTCAAGTGAAAACCCCTCAACAACAAAGGTGTCCCCTTGAAGCCAAAACAACTTTTATACCAAATGTAGGTTTTAACCTCATACATAAATTACCTACATATGAATTCTAAAACACAGAAAATAAACAATCTGAGAGCATAACACTTAAAACACATATACACAAAGATTTTCCCCTACATCCCAAAACCAGGACTACCAGCTTGATCTTTCATTATTTTCCTTTCAATGTTACAATACATATTTACACATGCCAAAGCATCCAATACCATGAAACGAAAACCATCACGTCCAAAACAATACGTAGGTTTGCCCAACCTAATATTGCGCTGCCCCAGACCCCATAGAGTGGGGTTACCTACACCCCTCAAACCCTTTGTCACCCCCCCCCCCCCCTACGCAATTAGCACAATGACCGAGGGGCTTCGCGCCCTAGTTAACTACGTGGAAAGAATACAACACAACCCAAAATCACCATTAATGGAAATTCTATCTCAGAAATGCTCCAAGTCCAAAATTCTGACTCAATGCAAGCTTTTCACCCTGACATACTCATGGATATATACAACAATCTTGATTTCTTGAAAAGAACTAAAATATTTGAAACGTTTTTGCCAAAAAACATTTAATTACCTAGAGCCAACCCTCCTTATTCATCTTCCATTTTCCCGCAGAGGACAAAATAGATAATCTCAATTGTTTCATTCTTATTAGGATACCATTCAAACCAGTGGGTTGATGCAACCATCTTAACCTTCCTTTCTATGCTTTCCTTAAATGAAAAACCTCATCCTTTTTTCTGTTATAGTGAATGTTTAGCAAAAGCCATTCATGACGAGTTCATGAAATTTTCAATTGAATGAGTGTTCAAGTAGGAATCTATGTTGGTCTATTTATCTCTTTACTATCAATCAAACAGGTTTCCTTTCCATCTATAGATGTTAGATGGTAAAGGAAACCCTCAGTAATTAGTTCACTAGACCTCTCTAGTGAGAAAGAACAACATTGAACTTACCTTCATTGATTTTGCAAATCAGTTTTTACATCTAACTACCAGTTTGTTAAGTAATGATGCAGAGCCCAAGATACATCCATAAATCAAAAGGATTCTCTAATTGAGTGTCTAGACTAAGAGAGGATATTGGTATCTGTAACAATCTTATATAGAAAGAAGAATATATGGATGTGAATTACCACCTTACAAAGTCCCCAACTTCGTGTCAATTAGAATCTTTTCTATAGAATATATCAGACAGATGATCAATATGGATCAAATACATTTTTTAGCAGCAAAAAGGAAAGCACAGTTCATGACAAAGGTAGAATTTCGCCAATTCATCTACAATGCTAGATCAACAGGACAGGATGTAGATGTTATTATGAAGAAAATGAATTTCAGGAACAACTTTACATGGTCCTATGACCCTCTGGGTATAATTTCAAATTTCAGGATGGAACAACAATAATGGTCCTTATGCACATACTCCCATACTATAGATAGGACAATTCATGAATCAAGGAAGTTGGTAGGAGAATACCTTACAGGAGGCAAAAGCACAGGCGTTGTTAACAATTTACACTCTAGTTCAACAAGAGAAATAAAAGAGACCAAGGGAAAACATTTCACCTTTTGTAACTCAGATTTCAACAAAAAAATTCAAAGTTTATAATAAAAGGCAAAATACCATGGATGTAGGGGAGACACAACAAGAAAAAACATATAAAGTACACCCAATTGTTCTCAAAGGAACATGCACCCCTTCAGTGTTAGGGAGAGAGGACACCATTCCTTCATCCCCAATGACTCCAATGACAATATATACAACAATTTAATCACCCACAAGATTTTTTGGACAAAGTTAGAAGGAACCAATCATATTTGCTACTTATCAAGAAATAAAAAGGAAGAATATTGCACTTAGGCCACTACATTCTCACAGTTTTGAAATCGGAAAACTACTTCCCCACATAGGCTCCTCTCATCCTTTGATTTAGAAAAGGAAGAAATGAAAATTTTCTTGTTGGAGCCCAAGGTTCCTCAACCTCGATCAGCAGATCATTACAATTAGTTGTTTTTCTCCTTTTATACATGAACAATCCATCCCATACACCAGATGGATTTTCAGAAACTATCTAGTGAGATGATTTTTAATACTTTGACTCATTCAGTTATGATATCTTCCAAGCTTCAAACTTCTGTACATAATATTTAGTCATAGTTAGAATTAGAGAAAGTATCTTCTTTAGAAAAAGATACAAAGATTAAATCTTTAGAAGAGCTAGTGATCAAATTAGGATATGATCCAAATAATGTAAAAGTAGCTGAAGATATAATCAAAACTAAAAACACATATATAACAACATTAAGGAAGAAGATAAAGCTTCCTTCAAGTAAAGGTCCACATGCCAAAGAATTTGGAGAACTTGAGAAGGAAAAGGAAAATTTGTTCAAATTTATTATTAAACATAATGATCATACTTCTAAAATGGGAAAGTAAATCGAGAATCTTTTAAAAGAAAAAGCGGAGTAAACTACTCCAGTGCAAGAAATTCCATTGACTATCATTCCATCAACATGTACAATAGTAGGAGAAACACCAACTTCAAAAATAGTTTCAATAACAGAGACACAATCCAACAGTAGACTAGCAGATCTAACTAAGGCAATGAATGATTTACCCATTAAGGATTAGGAGATTGAGAAATTGACAAAAATGTTAAATAATTTACAAGAATAAAAGGTAAAATTAAATAATATTTATCTAGCAGAGCTACAAAAATGTTATAATCTTGTATGAAGGATAGAATATTTACAGAACCAAAAATGTTATAGCAGACACTATTGTACAATCTAAAGAGAACTTTTGGGTCCAGATAAATGAAGAAACGACAAAAATTTGGCCATCCATAAAGATTATCGTTGAGCAAGATAAATTAGTACTAAAATAAAAATATTTGATAGTTGATGTGAAACGGGAGATTCACAACAAACCCAGTATTTCATTTGTTATAATAAAATTCTTGAATTCAAAATCTAGAGAAGAATTATAAGAATTAGGTATAGAAGATAGAACATATACCATTTTGCATGTCAGAAAAATTCTCACCAAGGAAAATTAGATCTCGCAATTAGAAAACAAATGTGATAATTTGCAAACTGTGGTACAAATATTTCATAAGGAGTTTAATGTTTTGTATCAAAAGGGTCTCCCTGGACTACAAGGAATGGGAGATGAATTAGTCGAGCTTGAAGACTATAATAAAAAATTGTTTACCATTGCTATAGAGAAGTCCAAATTTGCAAAGATCAAACACACTATTTCCTGAAAGGAATTCATGGAAGGGCTTAGTTATGATTTTATGATTAAACACAAAATAAATCATCTATTTCCTCTTAAGGCTACTTTTGAAAAATACATAGAAGTAGATGAAGTCTATCAAAAATTGATCGGATTTTCACTTCCAGATGAAAGAAAATGGGAAAAGGAACATGAATTACTAGAGTAAAAGTCAACAAACATCCATAAGAAAGTCAACAACGAGACAACTATTATTTAGGTCCAGTCATCACTAGGAATCCTCGAAAGCATTGACAACAGCTTCATCAGTTTAAGTTCAATATAATTTTGTATTATTTTTGTAAATATAGTTTCATATATTTTTAAAAATCTACATATTTGAGTGTAGATATTTTGAGACAATGTCTCTATAAATATTTCCAAATTTGAATCATCAATGGTTGAACCCTTGGGATAAGTTTTTCTTGAGCATAATTTCTTGTATCTCTTGATCTCAATAAAAGGATTCTATATTTGCATCAAATAGCTTGTCATCTTTGTGAGTTCTTCTTAAGTTATTCATAACATCTTGTTGTGTGTGCATGCATTTATTTTTATGAAGAAATCTGGGTAAGATATAATGAAGCTTTAGTCTATTTTAAATCTCCTCTGAAGTTATAATATATTATAGAGATTAATTTATTTGATTGTTTGTCCAAATTAAACTCCTCTACATTAACTAATTATCACTTCTTCATAAACTTAAATACCTTTTGTTGGGCACTGAACATGGTTTACTAGGATCTTTCTTTATGAGAAGTGTAATATTCTATTTGAATGATTCAAGTTCATAACTTCTTAGCATTCTTCCTTCCAAATCTCTTGAAATCTAAATTACTATTTAGAGGTAAAGAATCAACCCTTTTATTGTATTTAGATAATTTAGGATGCAATACATGTTTACATAAGCTTAAAACATTGGTCATCCATAAATTCAAAACAAAGAAATATTTTAGATGTTCTGGCATAATTACCTAACCTAGAATTATCTGATAGGATAACACCAACCTCAAACAAATGGGAAAACTGAAAGAGTAAATCAAGTAGTTGAAGACATGTTGATAATGTATGTAACACAACATCCAAACAAGTGGAAAGACTACATTCATCTAGGAGAGTTTGCTTACAAGAACAACTACCACAATTATTTGAAGATGAGCATGTTTGAGGTATTATATGGGCCTAGGTGTAGAACACTTATTAATTACATTATCCCAAAAGATAATTGATGTTAGGACCTGATCTTCTGAAGGATGTGGAGGAGGCAATGAAAAAAGTGAAGGGAAATTAACAACTACCCAAGACAAACAAAAAGGTTTTGTAGATAGAAAGTGAATTTACTAGGACTTCCAAGTGGGCAATCACTTATATGTGTGGGTAAGGCCTATTAAGATTACTCTATGATGGGGATTCTTCACCAAACTTGCTCCCTGGCTTTGTGGCCCATCTCAAATTCTAGCCTGAATCGGACCTGTGATATATCAGATAACTTTTCTTAGCCATATATGTTTCCATAATGTGTTTCATGTTTCGCTATTAAAAAATTATATTTATGATCCTATATACACCATTGGTTGGCATAATATACATGTAGTTAATTATAAGAGGTGTTTCTGTAGACATGTTATGAAATTTGTTAGTAATAAAAACTAACAATATTTTGATGGTTGTTGATATAGGTCGAACCCGAAAAAGAGTTTTTGGTCAAAACCTTATGCATGCACGATCAAAGAGAAGTAATGCTGCGAAAGCGAGCTATCACCCAAGTTAAAGTGTAGTGGGGGCACTTTAGCCCATAAGAGGCTACCTGGAAGGATGAAGAATTTGTGAGGGAAGCATACCCAAATCTATTATGAGGTTGTGGAAACACAGAGATGGTGTTTTTCTTAACTAGGGAGACATGTGATATCCCCTGGTAACTTGTAAATATTATTTTTACGATAGTTAAAAACATTTTGTTACTTTTCAAACCATGTAGAGGCCAAACACTTAATGAGGAAATATTTAGTTCTTTATGAAATATACGAATGCTTAAGCAGGAATCGTGAGACAAACCACATGGGAGTGTAACATGTAATGAGACTCAATTTTCATGGTAGTTGGACAATTATGGGATAGGAAATTACGTGCCCAATCTTCTCTTAGAGAAAATAAAAGCTGTAGAAAAAGGAAAACCAAGAGGGTGTAATGAACTTGAGCTAATTTGAATGAGATGAATTGCAAGAATTGTTATAAAGAAGAAATTTATTGTTAGTTGGCATGAGAAATTCTCTGAAGGTTGAATTTTTTCTTCACTACATCTGGTTGGGGCCAAATAGTCATTAAGAATTGTTATGTCTAGTATTGTCCAACGAAAATACCCCACTTGTGAAGATAGCTTGGGGGGGGGGGGGAAGATAAAATGCTAAGGTTGATCTCATTGCTAGGGAGGGGCCTTATCTCTCATGTGGTTGTGACCAATTGTGTAAGCTCACTCAAAATAATAGATAAGTATTACCCTAGTTAGTTAAATGCTATATGTTATGTTGAGGATGTCTCTCTAGAATTTATTATAGTAGAAAATCATGAAAGAAATAATGTGTTGAGTATATCAATTCATTAAATTTGCAAAACCAGTAATCTGGAATATTATTAATGGAAAAGAATAAATGTAGTGTGAATTTTTGTGATGAAGTTTGATTAATTTTCGTTATTGCGAGGTCCCAATGACAATAGGATTTTAAAGAGAAACACAACTCTGCTAGGGTAAAACTTTAGAGTAAGATTAAATAAAAAGTTGAGAGAAAAATTGCACACACAAGAAAGAGAAAAGTAAGTCTTGCCTGACAACTATTGGTTATGTAACTATAATTAGGAAAATAAGATAATATAATATCGCCTTAAACTAGGATTTTGGGTTTTATAAATAAAATAACTAAAAGAGAATTGGGTTAGTTTTGGGGGCTAGCAATTCATGATAACCCTAAAACAGTCCCTCAACCCTCCTAGAGTATTAACAAAGTATACTGTGGCAATCTTTTGGGTATGTTATACAAGAAAAACATGGAAAGAACATATTCCACGAATGTAATGAAAATAATATGTAAATTCTTTATTGAAGTAAATTAGTCAAAACACATGATGCATGGGTTAAATATGAACCGGATTTACCATGTCCATATAAACATTTTCTTAGAAAGGAGAAATAGAGTAATAGAAAGCAAGCCGAAGGCTATGAATATAACAAAAAAAGAAATTAGTTGCTATGAAACCTTGTAACAAGCCTAAAGTAAACATAATTTTTTTGAAAAAAATGTTTTATTTATTTCTAAAGGAAAAAAATCTTGGTGAAAGAAATTTTTGCATACATAAATAAGTTAAGATCAAAATAAACTTCATTGAACTGCTAATAAAATAATAAATATAGTGCGTTTGTTGATTTAACAAAAGTTGGCCACGTGAGACTTTACGCCAAGCAGTTCAAGAGAAACATTTATCTAAATAGGTCGTGATTGGCTCTGCACAAGCATTTGACTTTTCAAATGTAAACTACCCAAACCAGCTCGAGAAAACCAAGTGTTATTTTTCCTAGAATTATTAACCCTCGTAACAACAAGAACGTCCTTGGACTAGTGACAGGTCGAATAAACCCTAGTCGAGAAGGATAAATGCCTAACTTGGAAAGGGAAAATATATGATGAGCCGAGGTGCCACAATGTTATAAGTGTGAATATTACTCAGTAATGAAAGCCCTCACCTACTAACAAAAAAAGGGTCACCATAAGTGTGAATAACACGAATATAAGCAGGAACATTGTTAAATACCTATACATAAAGAAGGGGAAGTCCTTTTAACATGTATCTGGAGAAAACACAAACCAAAGATAAGTAAAGCATCAAAATCAAATTTGTATCGGGTTCGTAGTCTTGAATTGATTCAAAGAAGATACATGCACACTTACCTGTGTATAGGAGGTCGCTGCGGTTAGTAGATGGTTTAACCCAACTAGTGACAGCAGATGGTAAATTAATCCTCACCCTGTGAATGGAAATAGAGGGGTAAGTAAATAAGTTGAGAGATAACCATTAGCAAGAATGAATACCATCGAAAGAGCTTTGCAGGTAACTCATGATTGCAGGTAACTCACCTGTCATGAGATGAATCGGTTGAAACCTGAGTACCTCAAAGACATAGAAAAAGCACCGAAAATCCCCAAAAATTACAATGAGTTACGACTAGATGGGTGAGTGTTGAATGAACCGAACTAAACTTCTAGATGGGTGGGTGTTGAATGAACCGAACTATGGAGCTATGGGTGGGAGTTAGTTACCTCAAACAACATTGTGGAGTATAGTTCGTCGATCTTAGTGTTAGTGAGAGAGTCATTGATGGCTTTCTGGCCTTGGGATCCAAAGTTCCAGGTGTATGGGTAAGGGAAAACTTCCACAAAATTGACCCATTACTCAGCACCTCAACTCCAAGGAAGTGACTTAACCCGAGGACTTGTGTATAGATACATTGCATATATGTTTTCAAAATTTAATGGATCAGATAGGGAGATAGGCAGTTTAATCGTAAAACATATTATAAATTTGTTAACTTTATAAAGTATTCATTACATCCTAAGATGATTAACACCTCAGGAAATCGCTCTATAATACTTATGGTGTTATGAATTGAATAAGCTAATTGTAATATTCTTAGACAACTAGTAAATGTAATATGTGTGTGGTACAATAAATTGCAAAAAAGTTCTGTTAAGTAAAAAAACAAATTGACGTGATATGGTAGGCCATTACAGAATATTAAGGATACTGATGGGCTTAAAGAAAAACCTTGCCCAATGGATCTCTTTAAAAGAAAAGGGTTTAACCGAAAGTCAATGAAACATTAAAAAAACACATTTAGAAAAATTAAAACATAAATGTATTTGGTGTGATGATATTATTTTTGAGAGTATATAAATTGTTGTTAAAATTGGAATTTCAAAGACCTTGTTTGCCTTAAATAAGAAAATTGGTGAAAATTATAGGTTTGCTTTTTTTTTAAATTCATAGTTTTCTCTCTTATTTTTTTAATCTATTAGTTCAACTAAGAAAACGATGAGGATTTTTTTGTTTGCCTTAAATAAAAAAATTGGTGAAAATTATAAGTTTGTTTTTTTTAATTCATAATTTTCTCTCTTATGTTTTTAATCCATTAGTTCAACTAAGAAAACGATGAGGATTTTTGTTTGTTGGTTAATAATTTAAGTTTATCTATTTTATTGATGATATTAGATTTTATATTTAGATTCCCCAATTTTTTAGTTATAATTCCAAATACATTAAAATAGGATAGTTTTTACCTTACTTTATTGAATTGAGTTATCCTAAAAGTAATGTTAGGATAATAATTTTTCGCAGATCTGTAGAAGCATCTAAGAATTAAAGCTTCACGCTCAATGAAATATATCTCTGTTAGCTAAAATCATTCCAATAATTACATAATATTTGAAAATGTTAATAATTACATAATATCTTAAAATGTAAAATTCTAAGTAAATATTTATTGATTCAAAATCCAAGATGTGAGTGTCATTTTTTTTTTTAACTAATCATAATCAACAAATAATTTTTTTCCATTCAAATAAAAGTTAAAATAAAAATTATTTAACAAATTTTTTCTTTAAATAATAATTATTACATTTATTTTGATGAGTAAAGAAAACATTAATATATATTTTTATTTTATAAGTTATTATTATTAATCATTTTTCTTTTGATTGAATAATTGAAAAATGAAAAAAGAAATGTTCATAGTTTTTCTTTATACTATGTCAATTTAAGAGAGAAATAGTTATCGCTTATTAATTGTTTTCATCATTAATAAATATAGTAGAATTAATTTATATTTTTATCTTTTTGTTATAATTTATTAACATCATTTTTTATTTTTTTAATAAAAATTATGATTTTTTTTTAAATTATATTTTTAAATATATAAATAAATTTAACACAATATTTAAAGTATAAAGTTTTACACTTGTAATTAAAACAAATCCTTATTAAATCTCTAACAATTATATTTGAAAAAAAACAATATTTCTAATTTAATTAATCGATTAACATAATATATTAATTGAAAAATACATGATAATCTTTTATATTTATATTAAAATATCATATAATATTTTTAGCCAAGATATTTTGAAGTGATGTTATAGTGTTTTTAAAATGTCATATATTTTTTTTCTCTAGTGTTGAATTTTTCATCATAAGATATTATAATATAAATTTTATAAAAACTATTTAGAATAATATCTATATGTTTTAATAACAATATAGACACAAATTTTAATTACCAACATTATATTGAGCCATGAATTGTTTCATATTATTATTACATTTTCTTGTAGACTATTGTGTTTTTGCCCACATCGTCTCTCAATTCCTTATCATCAGCCACACCTCCAATCTTCTTGAATTATTAAGTCAAACCAACTATACAGATCTTGGAATGCTTCTTTCCCTACTTCTTGATGACAGAAACAAGATTTTGAAGAATGACAATTAACCTCTCTTTTCTTGAGGTCTGATAGACCACATTGATCTTAATGGACGTTAGTTATCATCATTAATTATTTTAAGAGAAGTTCATTTAATTTACATTTAGTTATAAGTAATAGAAGGTATGAATATTGTTATTACTATTTTTTCATATTAATATTATACATATAATTAACAAATATTTTAGAAATTATTTTATTTATATTATTATTTATGAATATATAAAATTAAAAATTTATAATTATTTTTTTTTGGAGAAGGGGAAAATGAATCTTTTCATTAATCATAAAAAGTTATACAAGTTGAATTTCTAAAAAATGACTAAAATCTAGGAAATGCTTAAGGTTAAAATGTTTCTTAAGATTGATGAACTAGGAGAATCATTACAACATTAAAAACTTATAGAAGATTTAATATTTCCACGAGAGAAATGCCTTTGAATTTTCATGAATTTCCCTAATTTGACTAATTAGTCACATTCTTCAAATCCTTGAGTAAACTAATTATTCATGGCATTATTAAATGCCTACATTTTTTCTCTTTCACCCTCATCTTTTGGCTTCATTTTCTTGATTGGAGACGACCTTGAAATCCATAATTTGAACCCAAAAACCAAAATATCAGGAACTCAACACCAACTACTTGCTTTGAACATAGGCATTATACATAATCATAACCTCATGAACTAGCATGTCTTTCACATATTTTACATGCCATTCTTTGCCAAAAGTAATTAGTAGTGGGTCACCGAGATCATTATATTATAGTAGGGCTTCTACTTGAACTTCCTTTGAACGAGAGGAAATCATTCCCTGTGGTAATAGATTTTGCTAGTGTCCTACAAACTTTTGCATTACCTTTATATGTTTATGGTATTTAATTTTTCTTGATTGCATACTTTACTAAATAGTGAATTTCTCCAAGGAACCCTTTAGTTGGGAGAGAGACTTCAACGTATTTTTAGATCTAAGGATTTGGATAGGATTTGAGCTATCTTGGAGACTCAAATTTATTTTTCTTTTGGGGGAACTTTCCTTAATCCACTACCCCTTTCTAAGAAGGGTCTACTTCAAATGATTCATTCATATTCATGGGATAGTCACCAAAAATATTGTTGTGTTCATGACATTGTATGCATCCAAAAGGGACCTATTCATAATTGAGGAACTTATTCGGAGAACTATCCTGAAAATATATATCTATGTACGACGGAAGAGGATAGAAGATATTCATGTAAATATAGATTTATGCATATGAAATGTACCTCCCTTTATTAGTAGTATCTAATACTTTGACAACGTTTCAGATTCCATTGCCAATTCCTTCATGGGTTTCCTCCTCCTAATATTTCTTGTTAAGAGAAAAGTGAAACCCACACTAGTGTTAAAGGGAAATGCTCATTTTCGAATTTGAATTGCTCCGAGAATGACATGAAGAGACTTGCATTGTTGAAAAAATACAGCCCTACTTCAAAAACCCCTGATGTATCTTCTAAGATGAGTAAGATGACTATAGAAAATACCTTGGCACATGTTGCTTGCTACAATTGACTACTTTTTAACTGCCTTTTTGTCCCTTTCCTGTACCTATTTCATGTCCTTGCTGGGTCAATTTTTATTCTAAACAGCAAAGATATACCTATTTTCATGTCTTTGTGAATTATTAATCAATGAAGCGTAGTGGTATGGGATTATTGCCTAAAGAGACTTGTTAACTTAAGTTTCCTATAGATTCGAAGGAATGATTATCAAGACCATGATTTAGTGTATGGTTATTGTCAAGTTGGCAGTGCTATCTTTGGATATTGGCTACAACGGTGGTTCAACTTATGGACCATCACAATTGCTATCTTTATATTATGTTGTATTCCGAGAATCGTTGTGCATTTCTAGGTAGAAAGTTGTCATAATCTTAGGAATTATGAGTTGTCAATTGAAATATATAAGTAATTTTATGTGGTTGGGAAAGCCACGACTAAGAGATATAAGAGAATTCTGAGTTTGTAATAGAAGACTTTTGTAATGTCATTTTGATTAATGCAATTTCTGATGCTCTTAGCATTCTATAGTTCTTGATCTTGCCACAACCCTAATCAAGGAGTTGGGCCCACTCTCCTAAACGAGTGATATTGGATTAGTGGTGTACATAAGTTTATTGATGTTAGCTTATTTCCCTGTTTTTGTAACGATTTATTAAGTGTGATTTGTGAGTCTTAACTTGATGTTACTCTAATTGCTCCTACAGTTATTACTTGTTCTTACACATTGTTATGTTTATGATTGAATGTTCAATACTGGGTAGGTAAATTCTAGCCTACATATACCTTGCATGATAGCCTTGAAATAACCAAACAAGCCCTAGGTTGACAATTAATGTGGAATATGGTGAATTGTATGATTCATTAATGAACACCAACATTTTGGTGTCATTGTTGGGGTGGCTATTGGTGGTGCAAAAGTATGACCAATATTGACCATAGGACCACTCTCTCATCCTAGGGAGGGATGGTTTTTTTCCAACCTGCTCCAAGTCTTGAGCATTATATTATTTTGCTTCTTTCATAGGAACCCCTCCCTTATCCTCGAAAGGTCAGTTTTTTTTTCTCGCCCTGTTTCAGGTCTTGAGCTTATATTTCATGTTTTTTTTGTTTTTCCTTCTTTTTCTTTCTTTTTAGGGGCCACTCTCTTATCCTAGCGAGGGAATTTTTCACCCTACTTTAGGTCCTCAGCTTCATATTTTCTTGAATTTTTTTCCTTTTACTTGCAAACTGCACCAACAGAGATACAAATAAAAGTGCCAAAGGAAGACCCCCAAAAAGAGGAAGGAAAGATCTAGGGAAAATTGCCTACATCCAAGAAATCATTTGAAAAGCCGAGGTAGGGGAATCGTCATGAGTTTTTTTTAGGGTGATATCTCATATGAGATATGGAGGGTAGTCAATTTCACAACTAGAACCTTCCACAATAATATAAGAACAATTCAGGGAAGAAGAAGTAGCAAGCAGGGGATTGGGGGAATTGAACATTGTGAGTTCAGAAGAAGAAGAAGACTTGATGGAATTCATTGCACCATTTGATCGAGGAAGAGTTGTTAAAGATACTCAACTGTGCATTATAGAACAACCAGAACCCGTTGAGATTCCAAGTGAATATTGGAATATATTCATGGCTCCTACAACTTCTTCAGTGGAGTTCCCAATTGCAGATGTCGGAGTTGATGCACTTATGAAGCTTATTCCTTTGACACATTACCTAACTTCCATGGTATTTCTTCTAAAAACCCGGACACATTCCTTTTTGAATTCAACGTTGTTGGTTGGGGGTATAACTATATTTCTCATGCTCATAAATTGAAGATATTCCCTGTGACTTTAAAAGGAATAAATTTGAGATAGGTCATGGGTTTTGGGGGAAAATAAATTAGCTCACCGGATGATATGAAGATGATTTTCCTTGAAAAATATCAATACTACAGCAAATCCCGAGATGTTAAGGAAGAAATATTTAAGATTATCTAGAAAGACAATTAGAACACGTAGGACTTTGTGGAACATTGCAAATATAGTTGCAGAGATGAGGCCATACTAATCTGGATAAGAACTTCTTGAAGAAAATCTTTCTCTGGGCACTAAGGAAGGAATATTTGGAACTCTTAAACATAGTAAGAAAGGGAGATATATCAAAAGAAGAATTCAACATCATCTGTGAACTGTGTATCAAGATTTGATGTGCAGCTATGAGGCATAGGCATGGGATCTGAACCCTCAAGACATACAACAGTGGAGTTATGCAAGTAGAAATTGGAAAATTTCTAGACCATTTGAGGACTGATATCTTGAGCAGATTATCCTCACGACTGGATGTTTTATAAGAGAAACATAAGTAGATGGAAGTAGAGAAGGTTATGGCCATTTTATGCCCTCAATGCACGAAGAAGAACCCACTGAAGGAATGTTGACTAAATACTGTCAAGACCTGTGTGATATGTGAGCAGAGTCATTCCACTAGAACGTGTCCATCTCTTCCTAGGCCGGAGGCACTTTTTCAGGGAGAAAATGAAGAGGTATATCAGCTGTAGTTGATGTGATTAAGGAAACCATGGCCACAGAGCATGAATCAAGGTATGCCTCAAGATCCCTCTCAGTATTTTAACAATTTGAATTTTGGGCCTCAGTCTATACCTTTTTCACCTTCATGGTTGTAGTACTGTCAATATCCAATGCCTTGAAAACCATGGTTCCCTTAATCTGGTCCAACCCCTTCATGGTCCTATAATTGGTGTGGACCTCCTCCTTATTCAGGACAGTTCTCCCAGCCTATACCACAACAACAATTACAGTGACCTCATAATTCCTCCATGAGTAATCCTCCTCTTCATCCACAACTCCCTGTTTAATCCAACTAATATCTGAGCAATAAGGAGGCTCAATAGGTGGAGACACTCAACCTTCCTATATACACTATTTCCACCATTGAATGTAGCAGATTAAATCTTTGGTCTGGTCAGGTGGTAAATACTCAAACTTTACCAGTAATTGTTGAACATACTAATGATGAAGTCTGAGAACCATAACCTAGCAATTGTGCTAGAACAATTGGTGATGAGTCAACACAAACTCCTATGGAACAACAACCCCCTTCTCAAACAATTGTTACTTGAACATGTCAGACTGGTCAACCCTATTCTGAGATACTATCCTTGAGAAAACATAATCATCTTCCTGAATTTGACTTTTTAGGGGAATTGAAAAATTTATTTATCAAAATCCTGTTAAATCAAGCTATGAGGGATGTACCAATTTATGCGAAAACAATTAAATAATATTTCTCTAAGAAACCTAGAAGGAAACCAAAGGATCTACTCACTATCCATGTGATGGGAAAATTATCAAACATAATATACGGGAATCGTACACCTGTTAAATACATGGATCTAGGGAACCTGATTCTTACGGTACAGGTTAATGTGATTGATATCCCAAATGTGCTAGTAGTCTTGGGGGCCAAAATTAATGTCATAACTTATGCAACTATGATTACCTTGGGCCTAGAAAACCTTAAACTGACTCCCACCATCTTAGAATTGGTAGATTGGTCTACTATAATAATGGTACAGAAGTTGGAAGATATAATCATTTTAGTAGACTCATGGGAGTACCCTATTGATCTTTTGGTATTAAATACCCAATCCCCAGCCAGTGGGCATCCTTTGATTTTAGGAAGATCGTGGCTTGCAACCACAGACTCTTACATTGGTTGTCAGCTAGGAAATATTGCAATATCCAATGGGAATGTTAGAAAGAATCTTATCCTTTATCCCCCTACAGAATTGAGTTCATGAAATAAATGAGCATTTACCTTAATACAAAAATATCAACCTATGAAGCGGCCTGAACCTGAAAATAAAGAAATTAGACCAATTAATAACTTTGGTGAGGCTATATGTTTTAAGGATGAAACATAGAATCATGCTATTAATACCTTTATTAGAATATGTTATGAGTTGCAATGTTCAGGAATCCATTGAACCAGAGACTAAAGTTGAAAAATTTCCTATAATTTTACCCTTTAACAATGTTCCTGTAGAAATTGAACCAAGGAGAATGTTGAACATTAATCGCAACCTTTCACCTTCTCAGTCTGAACGATTGTTAAAATTCCTTCGGGAACATAAAGAAGCCTTCACCTGGGAATATACATACATGAAAGTAATACCTTTTCACTTTTGTACCCATCACATATACATTAAAGAAGAATGTTGACTTGTGAGGAAACCACAAAGAAGAATGAATCCTACCTGAAATAACATTATCAAAGACGAGCTACAGAACCTATTAGATGTGGGATTTATTTACCCAATATCATACAATCAATGGGTGTCCCCAAGGTTAATTGTTCCTAGAAAGAATGGAAAGTGGAGGGGTTGTGTTGATTATAGGGAATTAAATAAAGAAACCCAAAAAGTTCATTTTTCCATATGCTTTATTGACAAGGTCCTTAATATATTGGCCGAAAAGAAGTTCTTCTCCTTTCTGGATGGATTTAGTGGATACAACCGGATGCAAACACCTCCTGAGGATCAAGATAAAACTACATTCACATGTCCTTGGTGAAACATTCCATACTGAGTCCTCCCATTCAGTATCTGTAATGCACTGACTACCTTTCAACAAGAAATATTGGGAATTTTTTCTGATTTAGTCAATGATAGTGTTGATATCTACATTGATGACTTCACCCCATATGAGGATTCTTTTAAAGAAGGTATAGGAAACTTAGAGAAATTACATAAAATATGTAAGAAAACACATATTTCTCTTAGTACAATGAAATTCCACATGATAATGGAAGAAGGAATAGTTTTGGGACACCTGGTTTCAACTGCAGAGATTTGGGTTGATCCTACTAAGGTAGAGGTAATATTAACTTTTCCTACACCTAAGACACCAACACAGGTGTATAGTTTTAACAATTATGTTGGCTATTATAGAAATTTTATAGAAAAAAAATTCTAAGATAGTATTCCCACATTTTCAATTGTTACCTAAGGATGGAAAATTTTTGTGGACAAATGAATGTGGAACAGCCTTCATGCATATCAAAGAAGTAGTTTGAAAATATTTTATATTATGTGGTCTTGAATAGAAGCTCCTATTTCATACCTCTACAAATGCTTCTCGCACAATAGTAGGGGCAGTCTTGGGATAACAGGAGGACAACAAACCATATGTGATCTATTACATCAGCAAGAACCTGACTCCTACTAAACTGAACTATACCATAACTAAAAAGAAGTTTTTGGCTGCTAATTATGCTATTAATAAGTTTCGACATTACATTACAGGGTATCCCACTTTCATTCACACTGAACATAGAGCCTTCAGGTATCTGATGAATAAACCGATAAATCTTGGACGTATTACAAGATGGTTATTGTTAATTCAAGAATTTGATATTACTATTATAGATAAATTAGGGAAAGATAATGTAGTTGCATATTTCCTGTCTCGGCTGGATACTAGTTATGAAAGTACACCTGTAGAGGATAGTTTTCTAGATGAACATCTCTTTGCAATTTCTACTCACACTCTGTGGTATGAATATATTGCTAACTATCTTGCTACAAGAAAAGTACCTCAACACTTACCATATAGAGAGAAGCGAAATATTATACATTATAGTGCTCTCTACGCGTGGATAGAGGGATATCGCTTTTACACAAGACCTGATCAACAAATTTGGCACTGCATAGGTGAAGATGACATCTATGATGTCTTGAATGCTTCCCATGATGGCCCTTGTGGAGAGAATTTTCCAGATAATAAAACGGGTCATAAGGTCTTATAGATGGGGTACTATTGACCCTTTATTTTTCGTGATGCAAGGAAATATGTTGGAGGGTGTGATAGCTACCAACGGATGGGTTAGCCTTGTCAGTCATATGAGATGTCATTATAGCCTCAACTAACTCTAGAGCTCTTTAAGAAATCGGATATCAATTTTGTTGGGCCATTCAATATGCCTTCACATCAGAGAGTTCACATTATGGTCTGCATGGATGATGTGACAAAGTGGGTAGAGGCCAAGGCTATTGCAAAATAAACAAAATAGGCTATCTCAGACTTGATATTCAAAGAATCTTTTGCTCGGTATGAAGCTCCTATAGAGATAACTTCACATTGAGGGGCGTAGTTCACATCACATATGATAGCAGGACTTATGAATAAGTATGGAATCAAGCATAGGGTGAAGTCTACATATCATCCTCAAGTTAATGGTCAATTCAAGAGTACAAATAAGGTGTTGGAGCATATCCTTATGAATACTATAGTAAACCATCACCAAAATTGGGTGGAAACTCTTGCTGAGGCACTTTGGGTGTATATAACAACATGGCAGAACACAACAAGATTTTCACGATATGATCTTGCTTATGATAGATCTCCTTTGTTTCTAGTAGAATTCAAAATTAAGACACACCCAATAGCCCTTCAAGTAGGTTTGAATCTTTCAAAAGCCCGGAAACACCAGCTGGAATAGTTAAATGAGTTGGATGAAATTTGTATGATAGTTGTCTAGAACACTACTATGATTTAGGAGCAACAAAAAAAATGGCATGAAAAATTCATCAAGAAAAAGGTGTTTCAAAGAGGAGATTGGGCATTTCTCTATGACTTTCGGTTCAAATATTTTACGAGAAAACTCTACTTAACATGGATGGGACTGTATGAATTTGACATAGTGTTTGATAATGGGACCATTAGAATTATCACAATTGATGTGGCACATACTCCCCTGATTGTAAATGGAAATCGCCTCAAATTGTATCACCGTCCAGATTCTAAAGACTCATTTATTAAACATCTCTCTGATAATTATGGTTTTGAAGTTATTAGTGCAAAGAAATCTTTCTCTACACCTCTTGTTGAATTCAATATAATATATATATATATATATATATATATATATATATATATAGATATATATATATATATATATATATTATATATATATATATATATATAATGTTGTCACTACTCTATCATTATATTTCTTGCAGGAACTCCACCAGTGTTGTTACTCCTCCAATGTTGTTACAACACTGTGGTGATTCCTTAAAAGCACTTCAATGGTCGTGTTAATCCTTGGGTGTTGTTATTCCATTCATCGAAATTAAATCTAAGTACTTCACTCATGTTGTTACTCCTCAGGTGTTGTTATTCCTTCTATGTTGTGTAACACCCCTCCATTATATGTACAAGTTTCCTAACCTAACATGAGAAAATCTAGGTTCGATGTGTAACAAGAAAAGAAAATACTTTATGAAATAAATAAAATAATTAATCCCTTGGAAAATCAAGACACCAAGAGATTATATTATTTCCAAATCCCTTTAGTGAATGGGAAGGGATATTTCTTTCATGATAAAACTTCTGGATAAAATTCTAAATAAATCTTAATGGATTGGGAGATAAATATCCATTAGCTTTCTTAGTTGTAAAAATATGCTAAGTCTAACATAAAAGCCTTGCAAGGGAGAATACAAATATTTTATGGGAGAATCCTCGCGGGAGATAAAAGTGAGTAATATAAACATAAAATTCTTGAAGGAGAGAAATGAAATATTTCATGGGAAAAGCCTCACGGGAGAGAAAGGCAAGCTTTTCCATGGAAATCCTAGGCAAAGGGATAAAAAATTCCACCTAGAAGTGGTACATTGCTAAAGGAAACCATATCTGAAAGAGGGTAATAAGTACCCATTGAAGAGTTCAACAGAGGTAGTTGATCCATGTAAATAACTCTCAGCTTGAGGGTGAACTGGAGGAAGAATGTTCTAGGTTGGGTGGCAGTGTTCAGTTTATCCAAGTGACTATCTTCAACTAAGCTAGTTTACTTTAATTTCTTGGGATGTACTATATTTTGCTCCTTTACTCTCTTTTCTTCAAATCTTTAGACTTATGAGGACGATTACATGTGCTATCTTATGACTCATTACTCTTCGTGTTGTAGAATTTGTGAGTGTATGATGCATGAATAATCCTTTCCCTAAGATGATGGAATAATGGTGATTAATTATGCATGATACAATTATGTTTAAAGAGTAATTATGTTTTAAGACGTTAAGTTGTATAGTATGTGGTTCAGGTTTTTTTACGTTATGCATTACACATCATGAGGTGAATTAAATCCAGAGAGGCATCGTTTGACCATTTATTCATATTTCATAAAAAATTATGAGTAATATTTCTACTATGCTAGTAGGACTATGATCATGATTCATGGCCATGCTAGCTATCGTAAAAATTCTGGATAGCATTCCATTAATGTTTGTGTTGAGTCATTAAAGAGTCTTATTGGTTGCATGCCATGATTGATTCCTTTCTCCAAGTTGAAATTTATGCTTAAGGGTTTATTTGAAATGTAAGTCTTTTAATTGAAAGAAAAGATCCACATCACGGATCTGATAGAGCATAGAAGGAAATTGTAATATTCTACCCAGGGGGTACGAGACAAATGGTATCGGATCATAGGCTCAAACATTTCAGCCGATGGGCCAAGCCACCTATGTAAGGTATTAATAAGCTTTAGGTTTTAGAAATATTAGAGGAAATTTAATCTTAAAAGTGGCCTCCTAAGGAAAAATAATAAAATAATAGTTAAAATGATAAAATAAGAGTTATGAATTTTGGAGGGAAAAGTATAAAACTTCTTTTTTAAATTCTATTTTTGGTTGTCACCTTCTAGGTTTACTCAAATTTGAAGTGTAGACACTCATTGGATGTGAAAATAAATTCCACATCAAACAAGTACCCATTATGCATACTTTTGAGAAGACCCATATTGATAAAAAATGAAGATACATTAAGAAAGTGTGTTTAACGCATTTTTTGATGTATTTTCAATTTTTATCAATGTGGGTCTTCTGAAAATTATGCATAACAGGTACACGTTGGAATATACGGAATCTAATTCCACTAAAACTTACAGCTACATACAAATTCAATTAGAACCAAATTCAAATTTACTCCAAAACCTTTTGACTACCTTAACTCTCAATAGAACTATATGAAATATGTAGAAAATGTTAAATGATTTTCAAAAACTATGAAAGGGTGAAAATGAAACAAGCATTAAATTTATTTCTCTCTAATTTCTCCCACACAGATAAAGAGAAGAAGGGGCATTAAGTAATCCAAATATTCGCCTCTAAAAACATGAGAGAATTTCCTTTTTTGTGTCAGGATCATCAAATTTTTCAAATAAACCTTTAGACATCCCGACACAATAAAATAAGATATACCTGAATATTCTTCAATAAACTCAGTGTAATAGAGAACCATCAATGCCGAAGTGTTAATTCCATGGAATTGACTAGTAATAAGAAATTTTAATATTTTTACAAGGACATTTTGTGAGAGTTTGTTTTACCTAGATAAATTTTATTAAGATTATTGAAAAAATCATTCAGTGATTGGATAAATCCCTCCCAGCCTCACTGCATCTCAAATTTTCCAAAAAATAAAGAAAATCAACCCCGATATGGCAATTTTTTTTCTAAAAAATGGCTTGCCCTCTGACCTATCCTCTTAACAAAAGAAATTTTCTTCCTTCAAAATTAAATATATCCATAGATTGTCCTGCAACTATGTTACATATATATTCACCTATTTACTATTTGTAAAGAATGAACATAAAATAAATCAAACATGATATAACACATGTCATCTATGATAAAAAAAAAAATGTTTATTTTGAGGCATTGAATCTGATGTATACTAAATTGTTTATAAATAAATCAAATTCTTACATAACTTGCCACCCTTATGAATAATTTGGCCTTGAAAGTCTCTGAGATTTGGTAATTTTAGTGATTGAACATTGTGAACCCATTGGGAAGGTTCATGTAATGATAACCATATTTGAGATGAAAATGAATGGTTATGCTTATCAAGATTTGGTTCAATGTAGATAATAGAATGATAGATTTATGCCTCTCTATTCTATTCAACCTATAGGTGTAACCTCCTATCGGGCCTTCATTCATTTGTTTCTTCAATCCAGATGGGCCAAAACTATCAAAATTTCTATGCAACTAACTCAAAAAATATAAGAAGAGATAGATCGATGACTTCAAAATGAGCCTCTTCGAGGGGGAAACCTCTTTTACATTACACAAATGAACAATTTTTTGATGATACAGATGACAAAACCTGCTTTCTATATATACGAGTGTAAGGGTTCACAATATAATCAGAGTTGACTTAACAATAATAATGTAGGGGCTCAACAATAACAATAATGGGCTTCTACGGGGAACAAAATAACAATATGGGGACTACATGGACACACCAATATATTAAGGGGGTTGCACTAATAACAATAAGGGGCTACAGTAGTAGTGTATGGACCTAACATGCCCCTCTCCTTAAAAAAGTGTTGTCCTCAATTCTTGAATAGTTCTGGATGCTTTGATATAAAATCTCATCCTCCCATGTGGAATATTTAGTGGGTAAATTCTTTCACTTTTGAGGTACTCTGAAATCGATCGATTTCATAGATGTCAGGTTCTTGCTTACATGACTGCTTCAGGCTCCAATATGATTTTTCCTTCTTCAACGATATTATTTGAACTAGGACCTTGTCACGTATATAACCTTCTTTAAGCATGAAACATGGAAAACTAGGTGCACTTGGGAAGGTGCAAGAAGCTCTAATTTGTATGCCATAGTACCAAATATTTTACAACACCTTGTAATGACAATAGTTATTTGGGGATAATTTATTATCCTTATTATCATGCTCGAGGGATATTTGTTTTTATGTTTGTAGCCATAAACATACCGAGTCTCCTACATCAAAACATCCATCTCTACAATGTTGATATGCTTGTTCTTTCATTCGATTCTATGCCAAAGTGAGGTTATCCTTTAAGAGTTGGAGAACTTGTGTTGATGCTCAAGGTGATCTTCCACTCCTTTAACCTTAGAAATTTCTCTTAAATATGATGTGATGGATGGTAGATGATATCCGTAAAGTGCCATAAATGGGGTCATTTTTGTTGTCGTAAGGAAGTGTTATACCACCATTTAGCCAGAGGTAACCACTTAACCCAATGTGTTTTTTTGTTAGATACAAAGCAACCAAGATACCCTTCTGAACAATTTTTCAATATCTTTGTTTTTCCATCAGATTGAGGATGATAATATGATTTATGTTCTAATTAAGTGCAGAGACAAGAAAATAATTCCTTTTTCTTCTTGATATGTCCTTCTATCTTGAGAGTTTTAGGAGTGGTAATTCCTACCAGCAATATATCATCAGGTTCATTTATTCTTTCTCTATGTTTGGGTCCTGGTGTATATCCTCTTCTTTTGATGTTTCTTGATCCTTTTCTTCCTCCCCTTCACAAACTATGTAAAATAATTTATTCTTAGCACACTTATGACCTTTATTATATTTGCTATCACAACTATAAGAAATCCCTTTTTATCTTTTTTCTTCCAATTATTGTGGTGTCAACCTTATAGGTTGTGGAAGGCTAGGAGGAACAAAACTTTTTAACTTTATAGTTGTGAGTGGTAGGATTCCTTGTTTCCATAATTTTTCTTTCAATTTTTCTTGCCAACCTGAATGCCTTCTCCAATGAATCAGGTTCCAAAAGATGAACCCTATGTTGAATGTTATCGTTTAAAGTCCCTATGAGGACACCAATCCTCTACTTCTGTGGAACATCATTTACCCTCATATTCAATTTTCTGAAGTACTCAATGTTCTTTTCCATTGAACCCTTTTGTTTGAGATTTATCAATTGGCTAAAAAACGTATTTCTCTTTGTATCCTCATAACTTTCTATCATTTCCTCCATGAAAATTGACCAGGTAACAAGTGGTTTATGAGAAAAAATCTCGCTATACCATACAAACTTATTCGGTTTTAAATATAAAAATGCAATATGTACCTTTCGTAAAAGTTGCACGTCATGTAGATCAAAATATTTATCCATTTGTAGTATCCAACTTACCAGATCCTTGCCATCAAACTTCCTCATATCCCTTTTTCTTTTTATTAGGAGAATGATCTTCAAACGTCTGTAACTTTGTAATTTAAGATCACCAATTTTTTAAATCACATCCCATGGTAGCCATCTGAGTCCTCTTTATAAACCATAATTCTAATCGAGATTGTATTCTTCAAGGAGTTATGCCCAATCTCCTAGGATGACTTGATTATAGAATGGTTTAGTAGAGAGAAATTGTACAGAGTTCCACATGTCATTGTTTCAATCTTTGGCCCTGAAAATGATATCCAACAAACTAAAATATGCTCTCTTTCTTTCAATTTTTACTAAATTTGCATCTGATTCTCAGAGAGAAATTTATGACGATCTTCCCAAAATCACCTATTTGAGATTGAATTCTAGGGCTTGTAAAAACCCTAAATTTAGCGTATCATATCTCCATAAATATAGCAAGAAAATATATGAAATTAGGACAAGAGGTTCATGAAGATTTTGACTAAAATGGGTTTTAATTTTAACTTATGAAACTTCATAAAGACAAATTTAGAGTGTGAATTCCATGATCACCTGTTTGAAGCAGCAAAACCCTAGAATCCAAAGATTCGATTCCAAATGTTATGAAAACAACTCAAAAAATAGAAGAAGAGATAGTTCAGCAACTTCAAAATAATCCTCTTCAAGGGGGAAACATCCTCTACGTTACACAAATGAAAAATTCTTTGATGATATAGAGGAGTCTAAGATGTCACAAGATAATCAGGGTCGACATAACAATAATAATGTAAGGGCTCAACAATAACAATAGTGGGCTTCTATGAGGAACAATAATAACAATATGGGGACTACATGGGCACAATAATATAATAAGGGGGTTGCACTAACAACAATAAGGTTCTACACTAGTAGTATAGGGACCTAATCATTTAGCGGTTAGATAGGTCCCTTCCAACCTCACTGCATCTCAATTTTTCCAAAAAATAAAGACAATCAACCCCAACTCGGAATTTTTTCTATAAAAAATGGCGGGCACTCTGGCCTATCTTCTTAACAAACAAAAAAATTCTTGCTTCGAAAGTAAACATATCCATAGACCATCCCAGAACTATCTTACTTATATATTCACCTATTTACTATTTGTAAAGAGTGAACATAAAGTAAAGTAAACATGATATAAACATGTCATCTATGATAACATAATGTTTATTTTGAGGCATTGAATTAGAAGTATACTAATTTTTTTTGAAGTAAATCATATTCTTAGATAAGTTTCCACCCTTATGAAGAATTTGGCCCTGAATCTGTTCCAGACTTGGTAATTTTAGTGATTGAACATTGTGAATCCTTTGGGAAGGTTCATGTAATGTTAACCCTATTTTAGATGAAAATGAAGGGGTATGTTTATCAGCATTTGGTTCAATGCAAATAACAAAATCATAGATTTACACCTCTCTATTCTATTCAACTCTAGGTGTAACCCCTTATCAGACCTAGATCCATTTGTTTCTTTAATCTAGATGGGCCAAAGTTATGGAAATAAGCTATAATTTCTCTTATATTGAATAAGGCTGCATATTCATATGTTGTATTATTGATTAGAAGCAAAGATATGGAAAAACTAGAAGTGATTTACCATGTTATTGATATTGCTACAAACAAGATTAGTGGCCAAGTAGCCGCACTTCTGGAGATTGGTCATCCTTGTAGAAACTTTATATTATTCACTTAGAAGGATCCTTGTTTCGCACCAATAAAAATATGATGCTATCGCTGAAGAAAAAAAAGAAATGAATTTCAGACCATGGTGAAGAGGACATGACGTAGAAGAGCTTTCCAATGTTCTTTGTAAAATATGTCTTACTGTAAAATAACACATTTTTGAGAAAAAGTTCTTTACCTCATGACATGTTTGTAAATTTTAAGATAAAAGTTGGGTTTATATTTTTAATAGTAGTATTAATCCCTCTATCATGAAATAATAATAATGCAAAATTGCATTCTGTGCAAGTGGGAAGCTAGAAGTAAACATAAGGATGAAGCAAACTATGAGTGCCCTCCCAAAAAACTAGATTGCATCCTTCTTCAGTTAGAAACTTCATATGTTTCTTTTGAGGAAGCACCTTAAGCTGATTCATATTTATACAAAATATTACAAGAATGCAATATATTTCATGAATTTTCTTGGATACTTCCATTTCACACATCTACCATGCATAAACATTAAATGAGGATTTCTGAGTCAAAAAGAGTAAATGATCTGATGTATTACTTGTCAATTAAGGATATCCTTATCAAATAAATTCTAAAACATATGTAGAGGCATTGAGATAGGAATTGCTTGGTAGATTTTTCTACTACTTAAGAGATTACATAGTTCTAGATTAACATGTTCAGAGTTTGGTAGTGGAATTATTTTTCACACAACTGATTCAAACGAGACTTCAAGATGTGATGCCATTAAAAATATGGTAGTTAGAATTAAGAAGTGTGTAAAAGATGCTCATTTTTTCATTTTGGCCAACTCTTTTAGAACCCAATATATTAAAATCAGGCCTTTCCTATACTTTGTTCAGATTTTAGAGGTGGGTTTATTTTTCCCATAATTGATTCAAGCGAGAGATAGTCGAGTCAATGTGATAGTGACTCTTAAATAAATTAGAAATTAATTCCCATTATCAAATAGATACAATAAATTGGTGTCTTGTAATCATATAGTGCATTACACTACTTATATACATGTATGTGCATGACTGAGGTTGATGGTATTTGGATGTGGACTTGTAATGATGTCATGCTTTTCTCTTAAGGTGGATAGTGTTAGGCCCCTATACTACTAGTGCAACCCCTTATTATTATTAGTACAACCCCCTTATTATATTTATGTACCCATGTAGTGCCCATATTGTTACTATTGTGCCCCATAGAAGCCCACTATTGTTATTATTGTGCCCTTTATATTATTGTTTATGTAGGCTCTGATTAAATATTAATGACCCCTTAGACTCATTTATATATAGAAAGGAGGTATTCATATGTATCATTCCAAAGAATTTTCTTTATTGTAATGTAAAGGAGGTTGCCCCCTCAAAGAGGCTAAATCTAAGGTTGTTGATCTATCTTTTCTATCTTTTCTTGAGCTGGTTTCATAACATTTGGTATCAGAGCTTTGGATTCTAGGGGTTTGCTGCTCCAAATAGGTCATCGTGGCATTCTCGCTATAACATTTTTCTGTGATGTTTCAGAAGTAAAACAAAAAACCCATTTGAGAAGACATCGTGCTAAATCTAAGGTCCAAATTTCATAACGTTTTGCACTACATTTGCGGAGATATGAGCTGACGAAGTTGGTCTTTTTGCAGACTTATGAATTACATTCCAAACAGGTGACCTGGGGAAAATCATCATAACTTTCTCTCTGAGCATCGGATTGAAATTTCACAAAAAGTCATAGAAAGAGGACGGACTGTTGTTTCTTCCAGATATTTTTCAGAGCCAAAGGTCTAAATAGTGACACATGGCACTTCATATAAGTTCACTCTTCTGGAAAGGTCTATAATCAGGTCACTGTGGGATATTTGGCATAACTCTTCATTGGAGAATCAAATTGGGGTCAGACTGGTGGCATTGGAAAGAGGAAACATAGGCTACTATAGGTCAAACTTTCAGAACTTAAAGATCTAAAAGTACAGAGTTACAGTCATTTCAAGATCGAGCTCCTAAAATCAAGAAAAAAAACAAGATGAGGAAGTTTGATGGGAAGGATCCAGTAAATTGGATACTTCAGATGGAGCAATATTTTGAGCTACATGGTGTACCACTGTTACAAAAGGTAGGTATTGCATCTTCATATTTAGATCCGGATCAATTTTTATGGTATAAAGGGCTTTGTTCTCGTAAACAACTTGTTCGTGGTCAATTCTCATAGAGGAAATGATAGCACATTATGAGGATACAAAGAGCAACACCTTCTTTAGAGAAACACCAC